>CM052654.1:136837595-136908081 GCA_028533165.1 Leontopithecus rosalia
GGGGGGAGGGATGGCATGGGGAGAATTGCCAAATATGGGTGAAGGGGCAGAAGGCAGCAAAACACACTGCCACGTGTGTACCTATGCAACTATCTTGCATGTTCTGCATATGTACCCCAAAACCTAAAATGCAATAAAAATTAATAAAAAAAAGAAACTCTCTGGCCATGATTTCTCATCTGCAAAATTATTGGTTTGAGTAGTGTCCTCCTGGGGTGTTGTAAGGATGAGTCAGGTGGCATTTGTTGGGTTCTCTTATGGAGTTCTCATCCAAAACGGTCTCAGCGTCTTCTCAAGCTCTCTGATGTGAATTGAAAACATTTCTTCTGTCATGGTCTTCGTAAGACACAATTTTTTAAACACTCATATAAATACAGCATTCTTAAAAGAATATGTAATCTCAACTTACATATGGGAAACTTTTTCTTCTGAAAAGTTTCGTAGGTATAGACAGATACACATTTTTATTCGTTTACTTACAGAATCTCTACTAGTTCCCAGGAAAGGAGTGACGTGTTCTATTGGGCCTACATAGATTCCTGTAGGAGAGAAAATTGGAGAGCCCAGTGCAAGCCTTTCTCATCAAACTCTTGCCTCTTTTCTTCCCTGAAATTGTTCACGTATGGCACAGCACGGTCATTCATGGCGTCCCTTCCTTATGCTTGTTTGCTGTTCAACTGGATCTAAGAGGTTTGGTGAACAATATTTGGTGACAAGATGGCAGCATACAATTTTGAGTGTTCACATAAAGTACTTTTAAAATTAGTATCTAATCTTTCTGCTGAATGAGCTGTTCTTTGTATAGGACATATATGTAAAGAAATAAGTTGATATGCATTTATCTGTGTACACATGTGTGTAAGTCTGTGTATAAAGCCTTAAAATAACTTCTGTGAGAGAAACTGGATCTTCTGCCATACCATTATGGCAAATTTTGCTAAAAATTTAAAAACTATCTTTTTTTTTCTTTTTCTTTTCAGGTGATTCCCTGTTCTTAGAAAGGAAAGGACCACATTGCCTCTCAATGGCTTTAGGCAGAAAGTAAGCCAATTGTGAAGATGTTTGAAGATCCAGAAACCAAAAGACAAATGAAGCCAATCACAAGTACCAGATGCTGGAGACTAACTGGCAACGTATTTCCACGTTTTCAGGCGAGCATGATTTCATTCCAAACATGGCTGCTATGTGGGAATGGATGAATGGTTCTAAATCCATTCTAAGATGATATGGTCCCTGAAATTTGTCTTTTGTTTATGTGTTCTTTGCTGGAATAGCTATATTTTTTAAAGTCAACTTTATTGAGAAGTAATTCGTATACAATAAAATGCATACACATTTTGAGTGTACAGTTCAGTAAATTTTGACAAATGTGTACATTTGCAATAATTGACTTTTTGAACATGACATGAAACATTTTCATCACCCCCAAAAATTCCCTCTTGACCCTCCTCTGCCCCATAAAACCAATGATTTCATTTCTATCTTAATATTACTTTAAGGATATATGGATTTTGTCTATTGTAGAACTTCACATTAATGGAATCATAACAATACACTCCTTGGGGTCTGAATTCTTTGGCTCATTATCATGTTAGAGATTCATTGGTTTGCACCATCAATCAATCATTTGTTCCTCTTTATATTGTGAAGTTTTGTGACTATGCCACAGTCTGTTTATCTACTCACCTGTTGGTGTATGAGGTTATTTAAGTTTTTATTTATAATGCATAAATTAGTATGAACATCTATGTACTAGTCTTTTTGGGAACATATGCTTTTATTAACCCGGGATAAATATTTAGTAGTGGAATTAATGGGTCATATTGTAAGTGTAGCAGTTAGGTTCCTTAAGACTGTTCCCAAGATCCCGACTCCTGGTTTACACACCCTGTATAACACTTTTCCTTTGATTACGGGTAGGACTTCTCAAGATGAATGTTATTCCTATGATTAGTTAACAAAGATGCAGAGATTTACAGCTATAATTAGCATTCCTAATTTGTTGACTTTAAGTTAATGAATAGGGAGATTGTTCTGGGTGAACCTAACCTAAACAGCTGAGCTTTTTAAAAGAGGCTCTAAAGGTGAGAGATGCCCCTGCTGGCCTTGAAGAAGCAAGCTGCAAGGAAATGAACTTCTCATAACAACCACATGAGCTTAGAAGAGCACCTGAGCCTGAGATGATGCCTCAGCCGCAGTCTACACCATGGTAAAAGCCTGTGGGCAGAAGACCCAGCTAAGCATTGCCTGGACTCCTAATCCAGAGAAACCATGAGATAATAAATGTGAGTAGTTTTAAGTTGCTATATTTGCAGTAATTTGTTACATAGTAATTTGTAAAAACGAATGTGATAAGTGTATGCTTAACTTGACAAAACACTGCCAATTGTTACTTTCAAATGTGGCTTACAGTTTTACATTCCCAAGTTGGACATATTAGAGTTCCGGTTGCTCCGTATGCCTGACAACACCTGATAGGTATGTCCTTTTCATTTCTCCATGTGAGTGAGTACATTCTAGCACCCATTGTAGCTTTCAGCTGCATTTTCCTAGAAAAGAAATGACATAAAATATGGTTTCTTAGACTTCTGGGATGTTGGTACCTCTTCTTTGACAAAATGTCTAAGTCTTATGCCCATTTTTGTTGAACTTCTTTCTTAAAATTGGTTTCTACAAATGTCTTATGTAATCTTGACATTAACCCTTTTCTAATTATTTAGATTGATAGTGCTTTCTCCCAGTCATTGACTTCTTTTTTTATATTTTCAACTATGTCTTTTGAAAAGCAGACTTTATCTTTGAATAAAATAAATTTATATATTTTTAATTTGTGTGGTTTTTTTTTTGTTCTGTCTAAGAAGTCTTGCCTACTTTAAAATTGCAGAATGTTTTCTGTCTGAATTTTTAGACTTTTGGTTTCTCCATTTAGACCTAGGATCCAAGTAAGTCTTTAAATCAGTTCGTGTAAGTCTTCCAACTTTTCCAACTCTTCAAGATATTTTGGATATTCTACAAACTTTGCATTTCCATATACATTCTAAAAACAGCTTACCAATTACTCTGAAAAGACTGCTGAAATTTTTATTGGAAACATAATGAATCTATGAATCAATTTTGAGAAACGGATATCTTAGTATTTCATATTTTATTTTATGAACATTGTCTATCTCTTTATTTATTTGGACCTTTTCTGTCTTTTCTCAGTAATAATATTTTCTAGTCACTTTTACAGAGGTCTTACACGTCAATCATAAAATTTATTTCTAAGTATTAGTGAGGCTCTTTCAGATGACATTTTATAAAAGTATTTTTCCATGTTTATGTTTTGCATATTAATTATTATCTTACAGCCTTGCCAGATTCATTTATTCATTCTACTAGTTTTTTTTTTTTAAATATTCCTAGGAGTGTGTTTCATAGACAGTCATGCCCTTTGTGAAAAGCAACAGTTTTACTTCTTCCTTCCCAATAATTGTCCTTTATTTATTTTTCTTGCATTATCCACTATCTATGACCTCTCACAATATTTAATAAAAGTAGTGAGAGCTGACACCCATGTTTTACTCCCAGTCTCAGGAATAAAGCATCCAGTCTTTTACCACTAACTGTAATGTCAGCTATAGGTTTTATAAATACTTTTTTGTGGCTTGATGAAGTTTTATTATCTTCTTTCTTTGCCAAGAAAGAAATTCATTTAATACAAGTAAATGAATAAATAGACTCAAATTTTAATGCTGAATTTTAATGCATGATATGGTGTGGCTGTATTCCCACCAAAATCTCACCTTGAATTGCAGCTCCCATAATGTTGTGGGAGGACCCAGTTCGAGGTAATTGAATCATGAGATGGGGTCTTTCCCATGCTGTTCTCGAGAATAAGTCTCGTGAGATCTGATGGTTTTATAAAGCGCAGTCTGCACACACTGCCTTTGACTGCCACCATGTAAGACATGACTTTCCTTCTCCTTCACCTTCCACCGTGATTGTGAGGCCTCCCGAGCCATGTGGAGCTATGAGTCTATTACATCTCTTCCCTTTTTAAATTACCCATTTGTTGCTGTGTCTTTACCAGCAGGATGGAAATGGACAATACAATACATGTGGAGAACTTCTACAGTTAAAAATTAGAAATAATAATATGTATTTTGTCCATTCCAGTCTGTTTGGCCAAGCTGTAGTTCATTCACAAAATAATTCCAAAGAGCATCATGGCAACACTGGCTTTTCCTTTATCATTGTGTTGGTCATCTAGGACTGCTTTAATAAAATATCACAGACCGGCAGCCATAAGCAACAAAAATTACTTCTCACAGTTCTAGGGTATAGAAGTATAAGATTAGCATGACAGCACGCCTGGATTCTGGTGTGGCCTCTCTCTTTGGCTCGCGGGTGGCTGCCTTCCTGTTGTGTCCTCACATGACCTTTCCTCTGTGCATGACTGGCATCTCTTTCTCTTCTTATAAGGACACCATGTATGAATTTTCAGGCAACAAAATCCAGTCTATAACAACCACCCCTAAAATATCTTGATGCAACTCAGAGAGTATGTTCATCCACACACTCAATTGTATGACTCCAGTGAGAAAACCAAAGGAAAAATAATTTATAAACATTCGTCTTACACACGTGTGATGAAATTGTAATAATGAATATGCCTCCATTTCCTTGAAACTAAGATGTCACTGGCTGTAAGTTATGCTTTTGTTTCAGAAATAAGAAGATGGGGTAGGGATAGTGTATTTTGGAATCAATGACCAATAGCATTCTTATGCAAGTAACTTTCATATTTGGGATATTAGTAGATCCATAAATTCAAGACAAAACAAAAATTGACCATCATCCCAAATTCATGTAGATATTTAAGTATTAAGACATAGGAAAGATCACTCTAAAAATAAATAGTAGTCCTTCCAACTAAGGAACACACATACGTATCTAAATTTACTTACATTTATGGAACAGTGCCAGCTGAGAGACTAGAATTTGGGAATCCCTGCAACAGAAAATGAAGAACTGAGATTTAAAGACCCAAAGACACTAGGAAGGAGAGAAAAAATGTGCTCACTGCAGTAAAAAAAGACTTGATCAATCTTTTGACTGTTTTATCAGCTAAGGAAGGTGCAATGACAATGTGTCAGCTTTGAGTGAACATTAAATCAGCAGGAGAATTACCTCCAATATCCTGTCCATTGCATGCTTACAGGCCATGGTAACAAAGAAGCAAGACTTGTAGCAGCCAAAAGTAGAAATTAAGGTTCTGCAGAGATGTATCAGAGAAAGAATTTTTAGCCCCTTCCACAATTCCACATGGAGAGGAAATTCCAGGCAAAGCCAGAGGGCTGGAAATAGAAACAGGTGCATTTGTAAAGAAAAGAAAAAAACCGTGAAAGTTTGCCTGTGCAGAGTATATGTTTCACAGCCTCAGGTCACCTGGGAGTTCTCATTTATGTGGGCACTGTACTAACTAGTGCTTTATATTTTTTTCACACAGTAATTCCGTTAATTACATTATCTCTATATAACTTGATGCATAGAGTGCTGATTTAATACTGTAAATTTCAAGTACTGCAGGTAATGAAGATACCAACCAGACAACACTATTTTATTCAACTCATTACTTGGAGGAATTTAGAAAAATATGCTTAGAAGGAAGTAATTCACCTATAAAAGATTGATAACATTTAATGGGTCAACCGATTTCTATCACAGCGAGTTGAATCAACACTCATTAACTTGGTCCACTTCTGAAAATGATTGTCTTAGCCTCTTCCAAGCTCAAGAGTACATGAGTTCTCACCATTTCAGAGCCACCACGTCTTGGCGGAAGCACAGGCGGGAGGAGCATTGTGTTTAAGGAAGATACAGCTGGGGGAGACAGGATGGAATTGGCCTTGAACCTGAAATTCTTCCTCACAGGCATTGATTGCTATTTGCTCACTGTCACAGACTTAGAGCTGCATGTATCTTGCCTTTGATCTTGAGAAATCCTAACAAGCAGAATTCAAAGCAAGTGGTCCTAGGAAGCCTCCATCACTAGTTTCCTGGACACTTGAAGGCAAAAAGCCAAATCACATGAGTGGTCTCTACTTCAAGAGCCAGAGCCTGGGCAAAAATACAAAAGCCCCATCTATAGTGGGAATGTGGACATCTTCTTCACTTTTGTTCATTCCACCCAGGTAGGGCGTTTACTGGGGCAGTATGATATGGTGAGTAAAGACAAACCAGCTCCCAATGCGGACTCTTGGAGTCATCTCTGTTACCTTGGAAAGGTTACTTAACTTCTCTGTACCTCAAGTAGCTGGTGAGAAAAATAGAAATTATTGTCCTTATCCAACTGATACGTCTGTGTGAGTGAAATGCATTAATTACTTGGCATAGAGTATATACTCACAAATACTAAATGTAAATAAAATATTTAACATAGAGATCAGCTATCATTATTATTTACTGTGTCACTTAATCATGTAACCCTAACAAAGTTGCGATTGCTGTGTTGCTATTCCCATTTCTCCAATGAGAAAATTAGGCAGCTTATTCAGAATCACAGGGGTCATTAGGTAGCTGAAGCCAGCTTTTTGTGTTCTCAGGTTCCACAGCCAGCAGGGGAAGGGGGAACGGAGAATGTTAGGGCTGGACACTGAGGGTAGAAAAGGCACCTCGCATACATGTCGGGTACTTCACTTGTGTTACTTTGCTGGATTCCCACAGTGTGCACATGGGTCAGGCAGAGGCTGAATTTTAAGATTTTGGAACTTGACAGTTATAAGCAAAGCTACTTAATTTTCTTGCCATGGTAACAAAATTATCTAAAATGGCTTAGAAACACGAGCTCAGATGTATCTAAGAGGAAAAATTATGGTTTCCTTTATGGCAGAAACAGCGAAGTTGAGATGCAACTGGTTAAGGCAGAGTTGTAGTAAAGAGTCACAGCTATTGTGGAAAAACATGACTGGCTTTGTAGTAACCTCAGTTACGCTGTGGGACCTTTGGAGAGCAGCGGCTCTCATTCTAGCCTTGAGTCCGAGAGCGGCAGACATTTCCCATTTCCCGAGACTTGGCCTGACACTGAAGATCTAGAACAGAAACGAGAAACTCCAGCTTTTCAGGTCACTTGCCTCTCCTAATCATCCAGCGTGCTGCTGCGGGATCCTCCATAACTTCCCTCCAATACTTGCAGGAGATATTGAGCCCTCCCCCGCCAGGCCCTCGCCGACTTCAGCGCAACCATGGTAACACTATTGCAGGTTGCATTTTTGTGACTTTGTAAATGCAAGACTAAAAAAAAAAAAAAGAACATAAACTCTGAGCCGAGTCATTGAAATTGAATGTGTGAGGGAATTCTTGCCTGTAAGATGGGGGTGAGCAGCTTGGCCTTCACAGAAGTAGCTGTACTCAAAAGTTGATCGGAAAAGCAGCATAGAATGTGGCCCCAGGGGGAACTATCCTTGGATTGTCACTGGAGCAGCTGCGGAGGGGCGTGTACAGGAATGTGACAGTGCGTGGGGGCAGCGGTGGCGCTGTGTCATGCGGCTGACATTCCAGCAGCTCTAACAGCGACTCTCAAGTCCGATGAGAGCTCTCAACCTTGCAGGCCGGGCAGACTCGGTTGTCTTAAACAGTGCGCTCCCCACAAAGCATATGTTTCTGCCACACTCAGATGGAATAAAAGCGATTTGATAGAGGATAAAACATGAGAAGTGAACTCCAGAGCTTGCAGTCCAACCCGCTATGGCAAAGCTAAGCAAACAGCCTTGAGGGAGACAGAATAACAGGCCTGGGATCACAAGTGAGGCAAAGGTGACCTTTCAGCTCAGATCCCCAAATCCAGGCAGCTGTGTGGCTTCGGTTTGGTTTACAACGCCACAGAAAATCTGAATGCCTCCGTATAACTGAGCGGGTAGATGGTAAGCGAAGTGCAGGTGTCTCAGTCCAGGTGGGCATCAGTGAGGAAGAGAGAGGCTGCAACCTGAATTGAGACTTTAGAAGCTGTAGGCTTCATTTTTCCTCGTCTGGACAACTCTCTCTCTTGGGGCTTCAATTCTCGAATCTTTAAAATGCAAGAAAGCGAAGGAATTTACAGCTCTTTCATTCCTAGTATCCTATTTTTAAAAATCTCCTCTGCCTCTCTAAAAAGATGAAAGAAAATATGAACAGAGAAAAGGGCAGGAGAAGAGAGAATGTGTGATAGAGAGAGAGATTTTGGCTTCAACAGCCACCAGTGTGGTGTTTCCCTTTTCTCTGAAAGCCAAGAGGCTTCAAATGCCTGCCTATTCCAGGATAAGATATCCCCAGAGGCAACCACGCCTGGGGATTTTCCAGGGATCAAGAGCAATTAAGGGACACATAGTTTTCCACTTCCAGCCAGCCGCTTCCAGGGCAATCCCGGAAGGGCTGGGAGGACACCGATCAAGAATGCAGTTGCACCCTTCCTAGAAGGAAGTGCCGGGGCTGTGGCCACAGCTGTGTCCCACCCACCCTCGTTCAGTCCCCTGCATGGTCTCATGGCCTCGGGACCTGTCAAGTATTCCTGGGTGTGGGTGCAGATGCCTCTGGCCACCATGCCGACAAGAAGTCTCTCGGGAAGAGTGTCGCACCCTATTTATTTATTTATTTATTTATTTATTTTTGAGATGGAGTTTCACTGCTGTTACCCAGACTGGAGTGCAATGGCACGATCTAGGCTCACTGCAACCTCCGCCTTCCGGATTCAAGCAATTCTCCTGCCTCACCCTCCCAAGTAGTTGGGATTACAGGCACGTACCACCATGCCCAGCTAATTTTTGTATTTTTAGAAGAGACGGGGTTTCACCTCATTGACCAGGTCTCGATCTCTTGACCTCGTGATCCACCCGCCTTGGCCTCCCAAAGTGCTGGGATTATAGGCGTGAGCCACCGCACCCAGCCTTTATTTTATTTTATTTTTATTTTATTGAGAAGGAGTTTTGCTCTTGTTGCCAGGGTGGAGTGCAGTGGCCTGATCTTGCTCACCACAACCTCCGCTTCCTGGGTTCAAGTTATTCTCCTGCCTCAGCCTCCCCAGTAGCTGGGATTAAAGACATGTGCCACCATGCCTGGCTAATATTTTGTATTTTTAGTAGAGATGGGGTTTCTCCATGTTTGTCAGGCTGGTCTCAAACTCCCGACCTCAGGTGATCTGCCTGCCTCGTCCTCCCAAAGTGCTGAGTTTACAGATGTGAGACACCGTGCCCAGCATCCCACCCTACTTATAACTGCTCCTCAGTTACTTTATTTTACTCTGGGCCACACAAAAAGCTTACAAAGTTAGATGCTTTCGGGCAGCTTAATATTCCCTGAGCCTGCAGATCAGACAGGTTAGAAAGCTCCCCGCGCCGCTTCGTCCTGCTGATATTGCAGTCACAGATGTCTCCACCTCTTTTCTCACCACCTGGGCAGAAGAGGAGTCGATACGAGTCAAAGGCTTCAAGAACCACCCTTCAAAGGCTGGTCCCTGCCCTGTGTCCACCTATGTCCACACAGCCCATGACACAGTAAAGTCAGGGTTCCTTTCTGTAGCCCTGGGGCCTTCATGAGCCTTGGCTCACCCAGTCTGCTCCCTCATCTCTGCTGCCACGTGCATCCTGCTCAGAGCAGCCCACACACAGGGAGAAAGCACAGGGCCTGGCCTCTCCACATCTCTCACAAATGGGTGAACTTGACATTGTTTAGAGGTGATTGGCACCAGGGCTGACTCCAGTGAATATCTGGAAAGACTTAGATTACAGCTCGGCCTTGCATTTCAGGAGAAGTTGGAGTGGGGTTTTAAAGACAGCCCTACAGGGCTCCATTCCTCCCCTGTTTGCTGCAGAGCATGGCACCTCTCCAGCTCACCAGACCCCTCCACAGGGTTGCAGAAAGACCTAGAATACAGTTCTGAGGGTGAAATCGGATTACCAGCCTCAAGAACTGGGGCAAAACACAACAATTTTGTGCTTAGTTTCTGCATTTCTAAGTTGAGAGGAATTCTAACTGGATGATCCCAAGGACTCTTTGAAGACAGAAATCCCATGATTTAACAAAATCTACTGTACTGAGAAGTTAGTAAGCGTAACACACAGTTGTCATGAAAGATAGAGGGGAAAAGGTAGCTTTCATAAAAGAGAGAAGGTAATGGTGATTTCTGTTTTCTGGAATACAAACTGACCTTATTTGGAGCCAATGATAACTTAAGTTGTAAGACTTTTAACAGATGAAAACAATTTGTCCTTGAATTTGGGGTCACTGTGTATGGTGGCAATTCTGGTGTTTTTCTATGTGAGGGACTAAAAAGACAACCTGAGGAGTGTCCAAAGTTAGGTATTTGTATGCAAAGTTCTTGGCAGTGTTCTCAGTCACAGCTCAAAGGCAAGGGCAGGCCTGGCAGTAGGCACCATGGAAGCAGGCGCCGGGCCCGTGAGCGTCACCTTGTATGATTACCCCAGGGACACCACAGCTGGTCTATAGGTGTCAAAGAAGGGGAACGAAGAGAAAGAATGTCTTCATGAAGCCTAATGCTGAGGAGTGAGACAACAAGCAGACTATTTGGGAAAACTGGTATCATACCAGTATCAGTAAAAAGGTTGCAATTTGTCTAGAAAGACCCAGAAACCAGTTGATTTTCGCTGTGCATGATGCACTCTGATTCTAGCTCTATCACCTCAACCAGCTGTCTGACGTTGGGGATGCTAGTCTCACATCTGGACCTCTGCTGCTTGGTCTGTACGATGGGGAGTATGATGAACATGGCCTCAGCAGTCCCTGCAGCTTTGCTGTCCTGCCCTTCTCTGGCACAGACTCCTCAGGAGCAGGAAGGTTCTCATGGCCACTGACCACTCCACCCTCCTTGCCGCCTCCCACGCAGCAGGCAGTGCTGCCAGATGAGAGCATGAGCGGGGCAGCAGCCGGAAGCACACATGCCTGTTGGATTCCAACTATTTCCATGCCCTGGTTCTGCCCACACAGGCAGCCTTGGCATAAGTGCCGAATCTGCAGCTGCCACCCAGTGCACTTGTGGGGCCTGGTCAGCAGCCCCACCCTGCTGGAGTCTAGAGAGGGACCCCCAGGCAGCTTACACTGTTCTCTCAACACAGAGGCAGAGTCTCACCACACAGATGCCCCTGCAGCCCAGCCCAGCGCTTACAACGCAGAGATCACCTCTGGGAGTGTCCAGTAAACATGAAGTGAAGGCAGTCCCCTCTCAGGGTGAGGATATTTGGCTTTCTGAAATTGGGCATTGCTGATGATTTGAATCAAAAGGTGGGAAGTGAAGGCAGGGACTGAGTCTTCTTCATCCTTCTCCACCATCCAGCAAGTTTGTCCTTGGTGTAGGTGGCCGATGGGAGATGAGCCAGCAAGAAGACCCCCACTGTATAAGAAGTAAATCTCGACCCACGCTGCTATACTTCTTTCCTTCTTTCTTTCTTTCTTTCCTTCTTTCCTTCCTTCTTTCTTTCTTTTTCTTTCTTTCTTTCTTTCTTTCTTTCTTTCTTTCTTTCTTTCTTTCTTTCTTTCTTTCTTTTTTCTTTCTTTCTTTTTTCTTTCTTTCTTTCTTCTTTTTTTTTTTTGAGATGGAGTTTCGCTCTTGTTACCCAGGCTGGAGTGCAATGGCACAATCTCGGCTCACCGCAACCTCCGCTTCCTGGGTTCAGGCAATTCTCCTGCCTCAGCCTCCCGAGTAGCTGGGACTACAGGCTTGCGCCACCACACCCAGCTAATTTTTTTTTTTTTTAGTAGAGATGGAGTTTCACCATGATGACCAGGATGGTCTCGATCTTTTGACTCGTGATCTACCCGTCTCAGCCTCCCAAAGTGCTGGGATTATAGGCGTGAGCCATCGCGCCCAGCCTATACTACTTTCTTTAATGCTGATGCAGAACACCTATAGAGTGTTCTATAAAGCAGACACTGCTCCCAAAACATAGTTTACGTGCATGTACTTATGGCTCATGACAATCCTAGGAAGTCCTATTATCATTTCTGTTTTACTTAAGATGAAACTGAGACATGTGATTTACCCAAGGTCTGGGAAGTGGTAAGAGGTAGCATTAAGAGGCAACTCTGGGACTCTGACTCGAGGTCCTACTGAGTCCAGGCTATTTTGCACTGATCCATAACTAGCTAGAAATCTGCAGTCATTGACGCTGGAGCAAAGATAGCGGAAAAGGACGAGGTCAAGGCCAACAGAATGACAGGCTCTCCTGCCTAGATTTCTCCACCAGAGAGTGGGATTTCCTCCAGTGTCCTGGATCTAAAGGTTATCAGGAACTCTATATTGATCCTAGCAGTTAGGACCTGCACCCGCATAACCCTCCAGGGGAAGAGCGGCTTAAGGAGGAACAGAGCTCGCAGAATCCTTGCTGTGCCCAGCAGAGTAGAGGCGGGTCTTCTCAACTTGCTCCCAACACATCCTGCTCTGTCATCTCCCGTGAAGCAACTCAGTACTTTCTTTGAGGTTTGTCTTCTCATCAGACTGCAAGCTCCCTGAGTGCCTCCTCTAATATCCCAAGGACATAACCCAATGCCTGGCACAGAGCAGGTACTCAAGAAATATTGGTTCAATGAATCAATGAACTAGAGAAAAAGGTTGACTTTTTTTCTTGAGTATCCAGCTCCCAGGGAGATGATAAAGGCAGGAACCCATCAGTAGGTCTTTGTTATAGTTGAGTTGATGTTTCCTGACGTAGAATAAAGGGGAGAATTATTGAAGGTAATTGTTGAGTCAAAAAAGCAATTACACGAGGAGAATTGCATAAATGTGTACACATGACTGGACATGCAAATGTCCTCAATCTAGAAAGTGCCGTAGCTGTTTTTTCCTTAATCTTCTCCTTGTTAACACAAAGCACTTGACAAAGATTAATAAAACACAACACTTTCTTGGCAGGGAATTTACAGGAAAGTGGGGGAGAGATGCACACTTGAATAAGCAGTGTAAGGAGGCCAAGAGGCTGGCTGAAGAAAGTGCAGAAAGGGACAGCATTTACTGGCTTTGATTAGGCCAGTCTTCGGGCTCCAAATACGGTGCAGAGGCTTTGGTGTGGAGGGAGCTGACACTCCCTGCCTCTGGGGAAAATTAGCACACAGAACCTGAAACACTGTTCAGAACAGACTTTCTCACACTGAGATGTAGTGGATACCAGGTATCCATGTTAGCTGGAGAGCACTGGCTTTCTATTCCACAGGATTCCCACAGAAGAGTAAGCGCTGAGTAGGACACCCTATCTCCCAATGAGAGTCCCATTTGCTAACCCTGGGCTTTGCAGGGGAGAAGATAAAAGGCGTGGTTTGGTGTAGAACTGTTGGTGACCTGGGCATAGGATGAGCCCTTACAGGAGGACTTCGCCCCAGGGGGAGCACAGAGGCGAGCTGGCCTTCTCGGGGGCCTAGAAACATTTGTCTGGACATAGTTGGAGATAGCACAACTTACCCCCTTAGTAAATGGATTTATTTACAGCGTTGAGATTGCCAATTCGGGTCACTAGAAAATATTATAGATAAAGGAGGTATAGCAGAAAATGTGAGAAGTCAAATGCTTGTCTGACAAATGCCTATGGCTGCTGGTTTTCTTGAGTCAACCAAAGCAATGTGACCTGTGCAAATTCCTGAGCATGGGAATAGGAATCTTCGTGACCGTGGTCCTGCCTCCCTCTCTCTTCCCCGCCATGCGGGTTCCTGTGTCTTCTGCACAATCACAGAGTTTTCTGACTGTCTTTCATTCCCAGGAAGACTGTATTCTTTCTTTTCCTGATATCTTTTCTGCTCCTAGGCAAGCTCTGTCATGGATGAGAAGTCAGTGTGCCTTCCAACCTCACCTACTCGCACCTTTTTGACTGCCTGCTCCATATTCACTATTTGTATTTGCTTCCTAGGGTTACCGTAAAAAATAACCACAAAGGCCGGGCACGGTGGCTCAAGCCCGTAATCCCAGCACTTTGGTAGGCCGAGGCGGGTGGATCACGAGGTCAAGAGATCGAGACCATCCTGGTCAAAATGGTGAAACCCCGTCTCTACTAAAGATACAAAAAAAATTAGCTGGGCATGGTGTTGCGTGCCTGTAATCCCAGCTACTCGGGAGGTTGAGGCAGGAGAATTGCCTGAACCCGGGAGGCGGAGGTTGCGGTGAGCCGAGATGGCGCCATTGCACTCCAGCCTGGGTAACAAGAGCAAAATTCCATCTCAAAAAATTTTAAAAATTAAATTAAATTAAAAAAAACACAATTTGGATGATGTGGAACAACAGAAAATTACTTTCTCACAGTTCTCAAAGCCAGAAGCATAAAATCAAGATGTGGTCAAGGCCATCCTCTCTCTGGCAGCCCTAGGGAGGACCTCATCCTTGCCCATTTCTGCTGCTGGTGGCTCTCTGTAATCCTCGGGTTTTTTGACTTGCATCACTGTAGTCACGTGGCCTTCTCTTCCGTCTCTGTGCATGTCTGTCTCTGTGTCCAAGTTTCCCCTTTTTAAAAGGATACCAGTTACATTGCATTAGAGCCCATTCTAGTGACTTCATTTTAACTTGATTACCTCTAGTGTCTTCATTTTAACTTGATTTGGAAACAGGAAAGATCTGTTTCCAAAGAGGGTCATAGTCTGATGCACTGGGGCTAAGAGTTTAACAAATCTCTTTGCGGGGGAACATAGTTCAATCTGTAACGTTATTAGTCACACACTTTGCATAACTGGTTCTCTTTAAATTTTACTACAACCCCATGAGTTTGACTATACACATGAGGAAATCCACCTCAGGAGGGTTTAACAACTCCACCAAGCTCCAGTTCTTTGAAGGTGGAGAAGAAGGTCATGGAAGCTGAGTCATTCCACGCTGTCCGGTGAATTCTTCATTCTTCAAGACTCAATTTAAATGTTGTCTCCTCTATAAACTGTGTCCTGAATGAGCTGACTGATAACTGACCAGAGTCAGCTACTGGAGTGTACGCTCTGCAGAAAATGTGTGCAGCTTGCCATTTAATACTCAGCTGAATGAACTGCAAGGACATCACGACAGCTCCTGTCTCCTGACGGTAAGTGATCTGGGCCCCATGGCCGTAACAGCTAAAAGTGGAATGGCGTCAGCATCTTGGAAGACAGTCTGCATTCACTGCAGTCTCAGCGATGGGCTCAGCAGCCCATATAAAAAAGCTTCTTTGCTTCCAGATCCGAAAAAGTCTGTATCCATTTCAAGGCTCTGCATAGCAAGATGATTAAGAGAAACAAGCATTCCTTATGATCAATTTATTGCCACATACCATTGCTCTATTGCCACCTGCCCTCACCTTCAATCCTAAGAAGATAAATTTGATAGCCAAGAGTAAAGATGAGAAGACAGAAAAAGCCCATGGTAATGGGGTTGAAGAACTGAGCGAAAGAATTAATTACATGATAAATAAAACTTGAATAGGCTCCTCCCCTGACCCCCTCAGACTCTCTCCTGGGTGCTACTTATTATTGCTGTCAGCCCCTCCTTTCCCTTGGGAAGTCACCAGTGCATGTAGCGTGTTTTCCACCCACAGGGGGACACCCGCTCTGCCAAGGCCAAGCAAGGAAGGGCAGTGTCTGGCAGAAAGGTGAGAACTAAAGATGGAGTCAGGATTGGAGGAGTGGGTTTTCCTGTTTGTTTTGTTTTGGGCTGGTCATTTTTTTCAGTGTGAAATATTCACAAGTCAGGACAAAAACAATAGACTGAGGAAAGTTAATCATCTTCTATTTTGTTTTTCACAAGGTGGTCCATGGACCTCCTATGTCAGGAGCACCTGGGATGTTGTTCTAAATGCAGATTCCTTTCTTTTCTGTTTTCCTAGATTGAAATGTGTGTGAGAAGGGCTTATCTGTGATGCATTCTCTAAATCACTCTTAGACCTCCTCAGGTTGGTGTAAGAATGCCTTCTTTTGAACTTTACTTCTTACCTGATGGAGTGATAGGACCAGCTTTGCCTTCTTTCCTTAGACAACTAGAACACTGGACAAAATATTGTTACAGGATTCCTTCCTTGCCACTTTATCAGCTGGAAATCCTGCGGTTACAATGGCCTCTGCCCAGGGCCTTGCTCACTCTGCCCACGTGGCCCAGCAGGCTGCCCTCGGCTTGCCCTCCGCTTGCCCTCCAGCTAAGATCCCTCCATAAACAGGGACTCTGTGCTCAGCCTGCGGATGGAGCAGGAGTGCTAAAGGAGCTTCTACATTAGAAGCTGGTGTTTAGAACAAGGGGAACCCAAAAACTTGAAGAAGCCAGCAACCGCAGAGACCCAAGGGATGTTGCAGCCTTTGCTCAGGGAGTCCCAAGGTCCGAGCTCCCAAGGAATGTTGCAGCTCTTCACCCTCATAACTCCATGAGCGGGAGCATGTTACAAGCCCTTTTATTCCTGCCACTCACAGCTTGGCAAACAGAGGGTAGGTTACAGCTTATTCATTCCCGCTGCCCGCAACTCAGCAATTTCCAGGTTCTCATCCCACAACCAAGAGGAATAAGGTATGCAGATGTCGGAGTGTCAGTAGGCAGAGAAGAATTGTTCTGAGTGACAGAAGGGAAGCCCTCAAGTACAAGAAGGGACCCTGAAGGCAAGTTGCCCTCAGCTGCAAGTGGGAGCCCAAAGTGGGTAGCCATCGGTGAGGCTGGTCCGGAGGTTTTTACGGGCTCAGAATGGGAGAGGGCATGCTGATTAGTCCATGGGTGGACTGTAGTTAAAAGGCATGATCCAGAAGGAATCCACTGGGTGGGGCGGTAAGAGGGGGGTAGAAGCTCACACTCCGGCCGTGAGCTCGATTCAGAACCATCAGCTCGGTTTTCAGACTTTAACCTGTCTTTGGCTTCAAGGTCGGGTTTCATGAGGACCTGTGTCTGTCTGCCCAGGAATTTGTCTGCCTCCCATCAGTATCAATATCTACAATAGTGATTGACAGGCACGGGATAACACTGTGCAGGACTCTGGTGTCTGAGAGAGGAGTACAGACAAGGTAGATCCTACAATGGCCGCAGCTCGCTTCTGGGAGTCAGCCTTTGGGCCCTGATGCAAGGTGGGCCACCAATACAAAGCTCAGAATCCTCCGTTGGCCTCAGAGTCTGACCAAACCATGCAGCCAGTGTGTGTGGAGCAGAAACACTGGAGAGGAGATAACTACCCAGAGAGAGAAGTCTGGAGATTGGCAGCAAGTTCCCCAAGTCTCTGGCTGGGTGCTGATCTGTGCATGTGTAGGAGAATAATCTGTGGGGTTGGAGAAGTCATTTGTCTGTGTAATACAGGACAAAACCCAACACCACTTAAAGAATACAACAAAACGCAGGAATCAACAATGTAAAGTTCACCATGTAAGGACTCAATAAAAAAAATTATCAGGAATGTGAAGAAGGAAGAAACGTGACAGAACCAGGAGAAAAAAGGCAATTAAAAAAAGATCCAGAAATAGCCAAGGTGATGGTTCAAAGGACAAAAGCATTAAAGTAGCAAAGACGTAATCCAGCATTACCGAGCAGGTAACACGTGTTCGGAATCTCAGCAGCCGCATTCTTAACCACTCTACAGCACTGTCCCTAGAAATCAATGTCTGCACAGGGTATGTCCTAATCCACATTATCTTGCTCAGAATTTTTGCTGTAATTACTTTGCTCCAGTATCTGATATGCTCTATCAGATTATCTTGGACATTTATTGTTAGAGTGGTAAGGACTTATATTAGCTGACCTTTTGTGAGAAACTCAGAGGATATGGCCACTGCAATTAAAACAAGCCAGACTGCACCTAGGTGTGACTAATTTTATAGATCTTGTCAAAAATATAATAAACAACTGATTCCTGGGCAAGATGGCTGAATGGGAATAGTCCCAGGGTACAGCTCCCAGTGGGAGCAATGCAGAAGGTGGGTGATTTCTGCATTTCCAACTGAGGTACCCAGTTCATCTCATTGGACTGGTTAGACAGTGGTTGCAGCCCACAGAAAGCGAGCAGAAGCAGGATGGGGTGTTGTCCCACCTGGGAGGCACAAGGGGTCCAGAAACTCCCTCCCTAGTCAAGGAAAGCCCTGAGGGACCATGCCATGAGGGGCAATGCTATCCAGCCCCAACACTATGTTTTTCCCACAGCCTTTGCAACCCATAGACCAGGAGATTCTCTTGGGTACCTACACTACAAGGGCCTTGGGTTTCAAGCACAAAACTGGGCAGCTGTTTGGGTAGATACTGAGCTAACTGCAGAAGATTTTTTTTGTGTGCTCCAGTGGTACCTGGAATGCCAGTGAGACAGAACCATTCACTCACCTGAAAAGGGGGCTGAAGCCAGGGAGTCAAATGGTCTTGCTCAAGGATCCAGGCCCCAGAGAGCCCAGCAAGCTAAGATCCACTGGCTTGAAATTATTGCTGCCAGCACAGCAATCTGAAGTCCACCTGGGACACTAGCTTGGTGTGGAGAGGGGCATCCACCATTACTAAGGCTTGAGTAGGCAGTTTTACCCTCACAATGTAAACAAAACCAACTTGAAGTTCAAACTGGGAGTTTGGCAAAGCTGCTGAAGTCAGACTGCCTCTCTAGATTCCTCCTCTCTGGGTAGGGGATCTCTGAAAGAAAGGCATCAGCTGCAGTCAAGGGTTTATATGTAAAACTCCCATCTTCCTGGGACAGAGCATCTGGGGGAAGGGGCAGCTGTGGGCACAGCTTCAGCAGACTTAAATGTTCCTGCCTGCTGGCTCTGAAGAGAGCAGCAGATCTTCCATCACCTAGGTGATGGAGCTCTGTTAAGGGAAGAACTGCCTCCTCAGGTGGATCCCTGACCCCTCTCCCTCCTGACTGAGACACACCTCCCAACAGGTGTCAACAGACACCTCATATAGGAGAGCTTTGGCTGGCATCTGGCGGGTGCCCCTCTCAGATGAACCTTCCAGAGGAAGGAGTAGGCAGCAGTCTTTACTGTTCTCCAACCTCTGCTTGTGATACCCAGGAAAACAGGGTCTGGAGTGGACCCTCACCAAACTCCAGCAGATCTGTAGAAGAGGATCCTGACTATTAGAAGGAAAACTAACAAACAGAAAGCATTAGAATCAACATCAACAAAAATGACAGCCATGCCAAAACTCCTTCTGAAGGTCTCCAACAGCAAAGACCAAAGGTAGATAAATCCACAAAGATGAGGAAAAGCCAGCACGAAAAGGCTGAAAATTCCAAAAACCAGACCGCCTCTTCTCTTCCAAAGGATCACAACTCCTTGCAAGCAAGGAAACAAAACTGGACGGAGAATGAGTTTGATGAGTTGACAGAAGTAAGCTTCAGAAGGTGGGTAACAACAAACTCCTCTGAGCTAAAGGATCATGTTCTAACTCAATGCAAGGAAGCTAAGAACGTTGATTAAAGGTTAGAGGAATTGCTAACTAGAATAACCAGTCTAAGAGAAAACCACAAATGACCTGATGGAGCTGAAAAACACAGCATGAGAACTTCATGAAGCATACACAAGTATCAATAGCTAAATCAGCCACGCAGAAGCAAGGATATCCAAGATTGAAGATCAACTTAATGAAATAAGGCATAAAGACAAGATTAGAGGAGAAAGAATGAAAAAGAACGAGCAAAGCCTCCAAGAAATATGGGACTATGTGAAAAGACCAAACCCACGTTTGACTGCTGTACCTAAAATTATGGGGAAAACGGAATCAAGTTGGAAAACACACTTCAGGATATTATCCAGGAGCACTCCCCTAACATAGCAAGACAGGCCAACATTTGCATTCCGGAAATACAGAGAACGCCACAAAGATATTGAAGAGGAACAACCCCAAGACACATAATTCTCAGATTCACCAAGGTTGAAATGAAGGAAAAAATATTAAGAGCAACCAGAGGGAAATGTCAGGAGGCCCTTCAGACTCACAGTGGATCTCTCTGCAGAACACCTAAAAGCCAGAAGAGAGTGGGGGCCAATATCAACAGTCTTAAAAAAAAAGAAAAAAAAGAATTTTAAACCCATAAATTCATATTCAGCAAAACTAAGCTCCATTAGTGAAGAATAGATAAAATCCTTTACAGACAAGCAAATGCTGAGGGATTTTTTTCATCACCAGGCCTGCCTTGCAGGAGCTCCTGAAGGAAGCACTAAATATGAAAAGGAAAACCCAGTACCAGCCATGCAGAAACAACCCAAAATGTAAAACCATAGACACTATGATGAAACTGCATCAGCTAACGGGCAAAATAACCAGCTAGCATCATAATGACAGGATCAAATTCACACATAACAATATTAATCTTAAATGTACATGGCTAAATGCCCCAGTTAAAAGGAACAAACTGGCAAATTGGATAGAGTCAAGACCCATCAGTGTGCTGCATTCAGGAGACCCATCTCATGTGCAAAGATAAACACAGGCTCAAAAAAAAAAATGTGGGGGGGATGAGGAAGATTTACTAAGCAAATGGAAAGCAACAAATAGCAAGGGTTGCAATCCTAGTCTCTGATAAAACCGATTTTAAATCAACAAAGATAAAAAATAGAGAAGAAGGGCATTACATAAAGGTAAAGGGATCAATGCCGCAAGAAGAGCTAACTATCCTGAATATGTACACACCCAATACAGGAGCACCCAGATTCATAAAGCAAGTTCTTAGAAACCTACAAAGATACTCAGATTCCTACACAATAATAGTGGGAGATTAACAACCCACTATCAATATTAAACAGATCAATGAGACAGAAAATTAACAATGATATTCAGGACTTGAACTCAGCTCTGGACCAAGCAGACCTAATAGACATCTACAGAACTCTCCACTTCAGATCAACAGAATGTACATTCTTCTGAGCACCACATAGCACTTATTCTGCAATCAACCACATAATTGGAAGTAAAACACTTCTCAGAAAATGTGAAACAGCAAAAATTATAGCAAAGTCTCTCAGACCACAATCCAATCGAATTAGAACTGAGCATTAAGAAACTCACTTAAAACCACACAGTTATATGGAAACTGAGCAACCTCATCCTGAATAATGAAATTGAGGCAGAAATAAGGAAGTTATTTGAAACCAATGAGAATGAAGACATGGTGTACCACAATCTTAGGGACACAGCTGGAATAATGTTTAGACGGAAATTTATAGCACTGAATGCCAACAGGAGAAAGCAGGAAGGATCTAAAATTGACACCCTCACATCACAGTTGAAAGAAAGAGAAACAAGAAGAAACTTCAAAAGTTAGCAGAAGACAAGGAATAACTAAGATCAGAGCAGAACTGAAGGAGCTAGAGAGACAAAAAGTCCTTCAAAAATCAATGAATCCAGGAGCTGATTTTTTGAAAAGATTAGCAAAACAGATAGAGCTCTAGCCAGACTAATAAAGAAGAAAAGGGAGAAGAATCAAATAGACACAAAAGAAAATGACAAAAGGGAGATAACCACTGATCCCACAGAAATACAAACTACCCTCAGAGAATACTATAAATACCTCTATGCAAAATCTATAAAATCTAGAAGAAATGGATAAATTCCTGAACAAATATGCCCTCCCAAGACTAAATAAGAAAAAAGTCAAATCCCTAAATAGACCAATAACAACTTCTGAAATTGGGGCAGTAATTAATAGCCTACCAACCAAACTAAGCCCAGGAGCACAGATTCACAACTGAATTCCACCAGTGGTACAAAGAGAAGCTGGTACCATTTCTTCTGAAACTATTCCAAGCAACCGAACAGGAGGGATTCTCCCTAACTCATTTTATGAGACCAGCAATATGCTGATACCAAAACCTGGCAGAGACACAACAAAAAAAGAAAATTTCAGTTTAACATCCATGATGAACATTGATACAAAAATCCTCAATATAACACTAGAAAATCAAATCCATCAGCACATTGAAAAGCTTATCCAATACGATCAAGTCAGCTTCATCCCTGGGATGCAAGGCTGGTTCAACATATGTAAATCAATAAACATAATCCATCACATAAACCACACCACACTAATGACAAAACCACATCATTATCTCAATAGATGCAGAGAAGGCTATTGATAAAATTCAACACTCTTTTTTGCTGTAAACACTCAATAAACTAGGTATTGATGGAACATATCTCAAAATAATAAGAGCTATTTATGATAAACCCACAGCCAGTATCACACTGAATGGGCAAAAGCTGAAAGCCTTCCCTTTGAAAACCAGTACAAGACAAGGATCCCCTCTCTCATCACTCCTATTCAACACAGTATTGAAAGTTCTGACTAGAGAAATCAGACAAGAGAAAGAAATAAACAATATTCAATAGAAAGAGCGGAAGTCAAATGATCTCTGTTTGTGGGTTACATGATTGCATATTTAGAAAACCCCATCGTCTCCACCCAAAAACTCCTTAAGCTGACAAGCAACTGCAGGGAAGTCTCAGAATACAAAATCAATGTGTAAAAATTACAGGCATTCCTATACCCAATAATAGACAAACAGAGAGCCAAATCATGAGCAAACTCCCACTCACAATTGCTACAAAGAGAATCAAATATCTAGGAATACAACTTACAGGAGATGTGGAGGACCTCTTCAAGGAGAACTAGAAACCACTGCTCAAGGAAGTAAGAGAGGACACAAACAAATGGAAAAACATTCCATCCACCAGAAAAGAGCTCATACAGCCAAGACAATCCTAAACCAAAAGAACAAAGCTGGAGGCATCATGCTACCTGACTTCAAACTATACTACAAGTTTAAAGTAACCAAAACAGCATGGTAGGTACCAAAACCAGTACCACGAGTATCTATACCAGAGATATAGACCAATGGAACAGAATAGAGTTCTCAGAAATAATGCCACACATCTACAATCATCTGATCTTTGACAAACCTGATGGAAACAAGCAATGGCAAAAGAATTCCCTATTTAATAAATGGTGTTGGGAAAACTGGCTAGCCATATGCAGAAAACCAAAACTGGACCCCCTCCTTACACTTTATACAAAAATTAACTCAAGGTGAATTAAAGATAAACATAGAAAGAAATAAAACCTAGGCAATACCATTCAGGACGTAGACATGGATAAGATTTCGTGACTAAAACACCAAAAGCAATTGCAACCAAAGCCAAAATTGACAAACAGAATCTAATTAAACTAAAGAGCTTCTGCACAGCAAAAGAAACTGTCATCAGAGTGATCAGATAAATTAAAGAATAGGAGAAAATTTTGGCAATCTATTCATCTGACAAAGGACTAATATCCAGAATGTACAAGGAACTTAAACACATTTACAAGAAAAAAACAAACAGTCCCATCAAAAAGTGGGCAAAGGATATGAACAGATACTTCTTAAAACAAGACATTTGGCTGGGTACAGAGGTTCACGCCTGTAATCCCAGTACTTTGGGAGGCCAAGGCGGGCAGATTATGAGGTCAGGAGATCAAGACCAACCTGGCCAACATGGTGAAACCCCGTCTCTACTAAAAATACAAAAAAAAAAAAAGAAAAGAAAGAAAAAAAAAAGAAAAATTAGCTATAGCACATGCCTATAGTCCTAGCTACTCAGAAGGCTGAGGCAAGAGAATTGCTTGAACCCAGGAGGCAGAGATTGTAGTGAGCTGATATCATACAGCTGCACTACATACAGGCCGGGTGGCAGTGTGAGACCCCATCTCGAAGAAAGAAAAAGACATTCATATGGCCAAGAAACATGAAAAAATGCTCATCGTTACTGGTCATTAGAGAAATGCAAATCAAAACCACAATGAGATACTATCTCATGCCAGTTAGAATGCCAATCATTAAAAAGACAAGAAACAATAGATGCTGGAGAGGAGGAGGAGAAATAGTAACACTTTTACACTATTGATAGGAGTGTAAATTAGTTCAACCATTGTGGAAAACAGTGTGACAATTCCTCAAGGAGCTAGAACCAGAAATACCATTTGACCCGGCAATCCAATTACTGGGTATATACCTAAAGGATTATAAACCATTCTCCTAAAAAGACACATGTACGTGTATGTTTATTGAAGCACTATTCATAATAGCAAAAACTTAGAACCAACTCAAATGCCCATAAGTAATAGCCTGGATAAAGAAAATGTGACACATATATACTGTAGAATACTATGCAGCCATAAAAAGGATGAGTTCACGTTTTTTTGCAGGGACATGGATGAAGCTGGCAACCATCATTCTCAGCAAACTAACACAGGAACAGAAAACCAAACACCACATGTTCTCACTCATACATAGGAGTTGAACAATGAGAACATATAGGCACAGGGAGAGGAATCTCACACACCAGGTCCTATTAGGGTGTGGTGGGGGGAAGGAGGGATAGCATTAGGAGAAATACCTAATGTAGATGACAGGTTGATGGGTGCAGCAAACCATCATGGCACATGTATACCTATGTAACAAACCTGCACGTTCTGCACATGCATCCCAGAACCTAAAGTATTGTTAAAACATACATATATGTAATAAACTTAATTAACCTGCACCTTAAGATGCATTTATTTTATTCTTAAATGTAAACGTTTCTCCCTCCAATAGTGTCTGATTATTTTCTCTGCACTGATATTTACAGCTTAATTTGAATTACATCATAATTTAAAAATTGAATATCTTATTATGTTTTCTTTCCTTTTATAGCATTTAAAAAAATATTTCCCTTTGGATTTTCTAATCGTTCTGGAAGAGCTTTAAAATTTAGAATTAAATCTGGCTAGGCATGGTGGCTCACACCTGTAATTCCAGCACTTTGGGAGGCTGAGGCTGGTGGATCACCTGAGATCAGGAATTTGAGACCAGCTTGGCCAACATGGTGAAACCATGCCTCTACTAAAAATACAAAAATTAGCCGGCTGTGCGGTACATGCCTGTAATCCCAGCTACTGGGGAGGCTGAGGCACAGAAACCTCTTGAATCCGGGAGGTGGCAGTTACAGTGAGAAGAGATCATGCCACTGCACTCCAGCCTGGGCATCAGACAAAGACTCCATCTAAAAAAATAGAATTAAATTATAAATTCTGAGCTTTATTTCTAAACAAAATTCTAAATTTTATTTTTATAATGTCAATATTTGCTTAGTACCTCCCGTTCACACTTTGGTTTCACTGCTTTAAAGACACACATTATAAAACAAACAAACTAGGGGTGTGTGTGTGTGTGTGTGTGCATGTGTGTGTGGTATGTGAGATTATCACATATAACAGTTACCATCAGAAAGAGACAATTGCTTGGGAGAAAATAGTCACTGAGAAAGAAGTGATGAACATGCCAAGAATTCCAGGCAAAGAGATCACAGAAAACAGGGCCTTGAGGTTGGATCCTGCCCAGCCTGTCTGAGGAACAGCAAGAAGCAACGTGGCTGCAGAAGGAGAGCCGGGGAGAAAATGTTAGAGGTGCTGAGGGACACGGTGGGTGGTGTGAGCTTGGTAGGCAATTATAATTATATCGTTTTCCACTTTGTAAGTTTAAGTCAGGAAGCCTTTGCAACAATTTACTTGAAGCAAGAATATAATTTTATTTTTATTTTTAAACCATTACATTGGCTTCTGTGTTAAGAACAGAGTATAAAGGAGGAAGAACAGATCTCAGCATTGTTAGAAGGCAACTAACACGATCCCTTTAAAAGATGATGGTGCCTTAGACCAAGGAGGGATAGTCGAGGTGAAACAAAATTTTTGACATAGCCTTGAAAGTATTTTCAGTGGAATTTGGTGAAGGACCAAATATAAAGTAAAAGTGAAGAAAGGAGTTGAAAATGACTCCGAGATTTTTGGCTTGAGCCACTGAAAGAATGGAGCTGCTCATCAGTCTACCTGCGGAAGCCAGCGGTTGGGTGTTAAGAAGGGAATTTTCAGGATCTTGACTTGGGGCTTCGTGAGAGTTTCATCGTCTATTACCACTCAAGAGGATATTATCAGCATGGAGATGGATATATAGGCAGACAGATACAAAGGTCAAGGATGGGGTCGGTGCTGGAGATATTAGTGTGAGAATGATTACCAGGGAGGTAATATTTACAATTTATTGAATGAATGAGATCACCAAGAGAATAGGACAAGAGCAAAGAGGATGCAGAGCTTGAGTCCTTGAGTGTTCCAACTTTTCAAAGTCAGAGGAATGAAGAGACATCACTAAAGAAGACAGCAGGGATGGGCAATGAGACAGGACAGCCAAGAGCCTGTGATGTGTGGCAGCCAAAGGCGTGAGCTCCTGTGCTCAATGCTGCTGCCAGGCCACGTGGGTGAAGGTGAAATTGCCCAAGGTGTCTCCTTGTCTCGGTCTATTTTATCCATGTGTCTTTTTGATCTTTAAAGGAAATACATTTTCTTGCATTTTACTGGGATTGCTAAGCAGATTTCTCAAGCTTTTCCCAATTTTTCTTTCTTTGGATATTTAAAGAAATATATTTAGATATCTAAAGAAAGATATTTCCCATTTTCTTGGAGTTTTTTTTTTTTTATCAAAAACCAAAAGTCATTCCTTCTCTTTATTGTCTTTGAAAGATTAGGTATAATTTAGACTGTAGCTAAAGTCTCCAAGACTGATGATCCAATCCTTCTCCCAGATCTATGCCAGCTGAGAGTAAGATTTTCCCTGATAGCCAGGTATGGTGGCTCAGGCTTGTAATTCCAGCACTTTGGGATGCCAAGGCAAGTAGATCGCTTAAACCCAGGTGATCCACCTGCTTTAGCCCGGGGAACACGGTGAAATCCCTGTTCAAGATTAGATTGGACATAGTAAAATCCCCATCTCTACAAAGAATACGAGGATTAACTGGGTGTGGAGGGGTGTGGCTGCAGTCCCAGCTACTAATAAACTTCTATTCTATAGGGCTAACTCTTCTCTCCTGCTGGTTTGACCCACAACCGGAATGGCAATGAAATTTCATCTTTGGCTGATCCTGCAGGTTTGGTCTTCGGTTCCTGGAGCACTCTCAGAGGCAGTGTGCAAAGGTTGGACAGAGCAGGAGAGGGTGAGGACCAGCTAGCACAACCTGCCAGGGTGAAGGACACAGGGACCTCTGCTGACCATCCCGGGACCCAACGAAGACAGTGAAGAAGTTTTAGTTGTCGGGCGCGGTGGCACACGCCTATAATCCTAGCACTTTGGGAGGTCGAGGTGGGTGGATCACCTGAGGTCAGGAGTTCAAGACCAGCCTGGCCATCATGGTGAAACCCCATCTTAAAAAAAAAAAAAAGTTTTAGTCACAAGATACACTGCCCCTAGTGCTTCTTGCTGAAGCCGCCAACCCAGGGCGTACCTGTCCCTGCAGGCAGTCACCTGCTACATTCTGTCTGTGTGTGTCCTCAGAGCCGCAATCACCATATGGTGCTGTAAGGGAGCTAAGACACCATGTGGGAGGAGAGAGATCCTGCTTCCAAAGCTGTTCCTACCTGGTGAGTATTTAGGTAGCAAGGAGCTGGCTTTGCTGGCAGGGTTAGGGGAGGACCACGTTGAAGACCTTTCCTACAGTTAAGTATGGCACATTTCCTGACTAGACACAGACCAGCAAATACATTTCTTCATTCACTTCCATCAGCCTGTTAGTATTTGAAAATTCCACTATAATTTGACACATTTCAGTCTTGGTTCTCGGTGTGCTTATGAGTTCACATCATGGTCTGCATTTTAATAGGGATTTTTTTCCCTCTTCACTACCCCCTTACATATAATCCTCCAATAACTTCTGTTTATTTAATCAACAAACATCTAGTTTTTTTTTCTATATTAACTGCTATTATTCCAGTCACTGTGCCATTACCATTTCTAGCCTGAGCTGGCATCACATCTTCCTAATTTTTTTCCTTGCTTACTCTTTTTCACCCATCTACTTGTTTGCAGGCCAATGCCAGGGTGATTTTAAAAAAACATAGAATATATAAGACACACCGTATTAGTCAAGGCTCTCCAGAGAAACAGAACCAACAGGATATACAGAGTTCTAGGAGGAGATGTGTTATGGAAATGTGCTCATGTGATTAGAGAGGTCAAGAATCCTGGGATCTTGCAAGCTGAAGGAACAAGAAAGCTGATGGTGTGATTGAGGCCAAGTCCACAGGCCTGCGAACCAGGAAAGCCAATGGTGTAAGCCCAAGATCAAGTCCAAATTCCGAAAAACCAGGAGCACCAGTGCTTGAGAGCAGGAAAAGATGTATGTCCAGCTGAAGCTGAGAGGGAGTTCTCCTTTCCTCTGCCATTTTGTTCTGTTCAGGCTGTTGATGGATTGGAGGACACCCACTTGTATTGCATGAGGTATTCTTCTTTACTCAGGCTACCAATTCAAATACTAGAATCTTCTGAAAACAGCCTCACGAACACACTCACAAACATTTTACTGGCTATCCACGTGGGCATGAAACATACAATTAGCCATCATACACATAGCTTTGCTTAAAGCATCAGATCTTCCATTTCTTCCCACCTTACAAAGAATAAAATCCAAATGTCTTAGCCTGGTGCGTAAAACCCTTCCTGATGGGTCCTGGAAAAGCTCTCTGAGCTCAGCGGCAGCAGCCTCCCTCCCTGCACCTCCCATTCATGGCTCACTGGCTTTCTTCATGTTACTGGAAAATACCAAGCTCCTTTCTCTACGACACATTTGCATTGGCTTTTTGCTTTACATGAGAGGATCAGTCCCTAATCGGAGCGCCCTTGATTCTTAACCTTCTTAGCTCAGCTTAAATGTTACCTCCTCAGAGAGGCTTTCCTGACCTACCAATTTAAAGGAGTTACCCAGTCAATAGGAACACATATTCTGTTTGTATTACCTGCATTGCAGTTATTGCTGCTGGACATGTTTCTGGCTTATTTATATGAGCTTTTTTTTTTTTACTTTTTCTCTCACCCCAACTACATTTTTCGTTTATCAGAATATACTTTTTTATAGATCATTGTCATCACTTCACCCCCTCAGCATCTAGGGCACAGGCATAAAATAACCATTCCAGAGATATTTGCTGAATGACTAAGTAGAAGATGGATTTGGGGTGGTGGACGGAATGGATGGATGGATGGATAAATGGAAAGATGGAGGGATAGAGGGATACATGGATACCTTGGGACAGGTCAGCCAGGTGCCATTTCAAAGCAGGTCTACTTAGCTGAAGTTTCCTATGCAGATCATTACAAATTTTTAGTTGTGATTCGCTGGATACTGTAAGTATACATTTTAGTTTTTATTATCAGGAATGGGATTGCTGTCCAAATTCAGGTACTAATTAAGCTTGAAACAATTTTTTTCCATAGAAATCTGTTATTCTGATATCATCATCAGAAAATTCTGAGAAATATGGTGGTGGGGGGGGGGCGTAGGATGGCTAGGTATTAAAGCTACGGAGGCATCTTCCATTAGCCTACAGGTACTGCACCTTCCTATTGCTTATACTGTGGTAGATAGCCAAAACTAAATGAGGTGACGTACATATATACATACGTACATACATACACACATACACACATACATACAAATAAGTAAATCTCCCACCTTGTGAAACTTCTAAAGCTGGATTAGAACAGAGGATATACACTACTAAAGACAAAATACATTCTAAGTTAAATATTAGCAGTAGAGCAGTTTTTTAGAGGCAGGCGGTAACAGTGTGGATTGAGTTCATGGAGAAAGGAGTTAATGCTGCTGAGCTTGAAGGATGAAGAGAGGTTAGTGAGATGGATGGAGGGTATTACAAATGGGAGAAGTTAATGGACAAAGACAAATGTATCTTTCCCCTATCACTACACTATCTGTGCCAGAGGCAATTAATAAAAGGTTACTTTGTTTTCTTTCAATTAATTTCATTCAGTATACATTTTCTACAGCCCCAGGCACATGGTCGCTGAGAGCTCAGAAGCTTTACCACAGCTATGTCCTTTGAAGAGCATGTTGTTTGTTAAAAGCTGGCCAGACCAGTGTCCTCACTTTGCAGTTGTGCAAGTTTCAGGCAGCAAGTGAGAGCCACTTGGTCCTTGACCTTCACCTCTCAAAACTGCCTTGGCCAAGCCAAACCAGTGAGGTTCATGGACCAGAGCAATTCACTGTGTCAGGCAGAGCAGAGGGGTGCTTTCTGGGTGCCCATATGAGGCTGATTTTCCTGAGGAAACGGGGGCTGAGCCCTGGCCCATGAGTTTTGGGGACTGGTGCTGAGTTGAGCCTTCTGCTTGGAGAAAAGGCTTACATAGCTGGAGTAGCACAAATAGTTCTGGGCTAAATGTCACAAAGCCCTGGATTTAAACACTCTCTACCACTTTTTTGCTTTCTGCCAGGAGCCAGTTACTTTTTCTATCTGAGCCTCAGTTTCTTTTCTAAAATGAGGATTTAGAAAAACATCTTGATCATTTCCTCGCCTTTTGTCTAAGATCAATTGTAGAAAAATACCTTTACAGGATGGTTATGAGCTCAGGAAGGGCTAGAAGGAAACATCTGGAGTAAAGCCTCCATCTTTAAATCACTACAGTAAATTCGAAACCCATATACACTCGGGAGAGTGGTCCGCTTTCATATTGTTATGAAGTCTCAAATGTACTTGACTAGTTAACCAACCAACCACTTACAATCCAAGGCTTTTTAAAGCAAAGCCAGTTGCTGGACCCTACATTTCCATTTTTGATCAGCATATGCAGAGGGCCAGCTGCTGCTCTGGACCTGCCTGCCAGAGGCTTTCTGCCTGTGGATGTGTAAGTTCCGTCAGGTATCTGCTATGCCCTTGGTGATGATGGAGCTGTGGGTTTTTTGAGAATGAAGAGTGACATGTGATTTACTTCCTGGTATGTGTGGCATGTGTCTTCAGATGCCTGGAATATGCGGTACCCTGTTATTAAGGTGTGGGCCCTGCTTATCTCCAAGGAAACACTGCTGAAAACATAGATAAGCCCAATCTTCCAAAGGCAAGTATACACACATGGCAGGGGACTTGATTAAAGGGCAGCAAATGGTTCCACCATCCGCTCAGAAAAGCAGCGCTCATGCTTTCAGATGATCAGAACAGGATGCTGTGTTGACTTTGACCAAATAAACAAACAGACATCCGATGTTGTAATTTGTCATTATAACACTAGTTTAAATTTCATCCTAGAGACACTGAATCAGACCAGTTACAAATAAAAGGAGAATAAAAGCCCCCACCCCAAAACACACTTTAAGAATCTGCATTCTTGAGTAGAACTGTAAAAATGCTGTAATTCTTTTCTTTTCTTTTCTTTTCTTTTTTTTTGAGATAGAGTCTTGCTCTGTTGCCAGGCGCCAGGCTGGACGGTACTAGCGCGATCTCGGCTCACTGCCACCTCAACTTCCTGGGTTCAGGCAATTCTCCTGCCTCAGCCTCCCGAGTAGCTGGGATCACAGGCACGTGCAACCACGCCCAAAAATGCTGTAATTCTTATTCCTGAATTAGAGTGAAGACGGATTCCAAACAAAATGTCACTTGAACAACATCACATCCCTGAGATGTTGCATGTTTTCAGAATAAGCTTCATCCTTTCCATTTCCCAGTATAGAATATTTCATTTACAATTACATATAAAATAAAACCATGTAGGCACTCTACTGGTGTCCAGAAAAGTAAGGGCTCACATTTGACCTCTGTGGAAGAGATGACAAAGCAAGAGTCCAGGTTCTCCAGAATTCTGAAGAAGTGGGAGGCACTGCCACAGACAGGGATCAAAGAATGGAACCAAGAATGCCATTCACTAAGCCCCAGACCCAGAGGAAAAGCCTCGATGTAAAAGCATTCATATGATTATCTGCATTGTGAAAACCTAACTTCAGGCAATATAGTCAAGCACAGACGCCTAATTTAGTGTGGTTACGTTTCTACAATCTATATTTGCAAATAAGCCATATGGCAAGACCCAAGTATTGCCCACTCCATGCTAAGCACCACCCCCACCGTGTGCACGCGTGCAGGCACACACTCCCTGCTAAGTACCACCCCCACCATGTGCGCAGGCACACACAGAGACATGCACTTTTTTTTCTGTTTCGCATCTGACCCCCACTTATCTCTGGCCCACTGAATAAAGAGGGAAAAAAACAGTATATTCTGAGAATTGCAAAAGTCAGACTGAAAAAAGATATTCACAAAAAAGATTTCAAGAAATATCTAAATCCTTAGAAATGTCTACAAAGAGATGTAAATGTCTCATTGAACTAAGAGAAAACTGGTTTGCTGAGAACTGTCCATGGGCAGCCTTTACCAATACACAAGTCCCTTTCTAGGGAAGAGGTGTAGACCAAGCATCTCAAGAGTGGCAAAAGAATTGATCTGCATCCTGGGAACCCAAAACATTTCTATAGCGTTGTTAACCTGTTATTAAATTATTACGTAGCAGTTTAAATTGAGCAGCCCCTCAGAGGGCTCTCCAAGTGTTCAGTAGTGTTTTGTGAATCTGATGCTGCAAGGTAAATCACTATTAAAGCATGCCAGCTTGTAACCCACACCTATCAACGTCCCTCTTCTTTGCAAATGCCTGTTCCATCAGCTTCTCAATTTATTTACAAGACATTCTTATTGTCTTCGAATGACAGATTTATGGAGCATCTAACTACAGCAATCAGTCCTTGTAGCACTGTTCACACACCTATTCTCAGAATTTCTCTGCAGGCTGTATTATTTCCTGTAAAATGAAGCTAAAATGCATTGAATAACACAAGGGGGTTCAAGAATCTGGGGCATGAAGAAGGCTCACTTCACCAGGATGAGACAGCAAGGTGGGCTTCCTTACCTGGACTCATTCACAAGCTTTGATTTTTTTTTTTTTATTAACTGCTAAGATACTTGACCCAGTATCCCTTAACAAAAGAGTACAATAAAATCTCGAGAAAAAAAATTCAGCTTTCATTAAAGGACCTTGTGTGTGTGTATGTGTGTGTGTGTGTGTGTGTCCTGGTACTAGGTGTTGAGGAGCTAATAAAGTCTTTCTTTCTTTCTTTTTTTGAGAGGAAGTCTCACTCTGTTGCTCAGGCTGGAGTACAGTGGTGCCACCTCAGCTCACTGCAACCTCTGGCTCCTGGTTTAAGCAATCTTCAGGCCTCAGCCTCTGGAATAGCTGGGATTACAGGCTGCTGCCACCATTCCCAACTAATTTTTGTATTTTTAGTAGAGATGGGGTTTCACCATGTTGGCCAGGCTGGTCTTGAACTACTGACCTCAACAGATCTGCCCAACTCGACCTCCCAAACTGTTGGGATTACACGTGTGAGCCACTGTGCCCAGCCCAAAGTATAAAATTCTAATTATGTCATTTTTTATTTTTCCTCTTAAAATCATTGCCTATTATAAAGGTTATCATCTGGGGTTACACATCAGCATCATCTGAGACTTTTTAAGGTGTTGACTGGCCAGGTGACTTCTGAGCCCTGACGTTAGGAAGCTCTGGATTAGGGTGCAGGCATATATGATTTTTTTTTTTTTTGAGATGGAGTCTAGCTCTGCCTCCAGGCTGGAGTGCAGTGGCATGATCTCGGCTCACAGCAACCACCACCTCCTGGGTTCAAGCAATTCTCCTGCCTCAGTCTCCTGAGTATCTGGGACTGCAGGCATGTGTCACCACACCAGGCTAATTTTTTATTTTGTAATTTTAGTAGAGACAGGGTTTCATCATGATGGCCAGGATGGTCTCGATCTCTTGACCTCGTGATCTTCCCACCTCAGCCTCCCAAAGTGCTGGGATTACAGGCTTGAGCCACCACACCCAGCCGCATCTATGATTTTAAAGTGATGAAGGTTGACAAGCAGTGCTGTATGGCAGGGCAACTACACTCAGCCATCTGTGCCCAGGTGGCACATCCAGTACCTCATTTGCCATCCGTCAGTCCTTATGAGTGTCCCTCTACCAGCCTTCAGCCTTCAGGCTCCTCTGCTTCAGTTACTTAGAACTTCTCAGTGGTCTCTGAACATTCAGAGGGTTAATTATTTCATGCTTTCACAAGCATGGCTCCCTCTAAAAAGGCTCCTCTTCTTATATCCTTCCTGGAAAACCCCCACAGGCTGCTCAACACCAGGCCTCTTTTCTGTGAAGGTGCATGAGTCAGCTGTGTCTTATGCTTAGTCACCACATGTAGAGACTTTGAGTTTGTGTTTATACATCTGTCTCAACCCTGAGTTCTTCAGCTCCTTAGGAGAGGACACTGGAGCTCGCTCTGCTCCCCCGAATCCTAACGTGATGTCCATGCATAGACAGAAAGTGTCTCTTGAATGAACAAAGAATACCTGGACATGAGACATCAGAAACAAGGGGTGGAAATTTAGGGAAGCTGAATCCATACCAGAACATTTTGAACGTTGCAATCTTCCAACGGTGAAATGTGGTGTCTTGTGAAGATGGGAGCTTCCTTTCCTTGGCTGGAGATAGGGAGTATTCACACAAGATCAGTAATGCTGCTGAGAGCTGATTCCCTTCTCTAGTAAAGGTTGGAGCAGAATGACCGTGGAGCTGATGACCAGCCATGGGCACGTTCTATTCCTCAATCCGTGTCCGGTGGAACCACCTACCTTGGGAGTCCAGCAGGTGGACGCTCAAGTGAAAAGTGAGGAATGTAGACATAAAGAAGGGGAATGCACGTTGGAGGGAGGAAAAAGTCCACCAGCAGGGTGAGCTGGGAAATGAGACAGAGGAGGGGTAAATCACGGGGCAAGCGGACTTTTAAAACACATTACATAGTCTGTACTTTTTTTCTGGGAGAAATGGAAAGCCACTGAAATATTTCAGGCAGGGGAGCAATGTCTCCAAAGGTTAGGAAGCTCTGCTGGCCGGTGCGTGTGGGAAACCATAGGCTTGCATTACTATCCATGCAAAGGAAACAGCGAGGGGAAAAAAATGGTCATTGCCCTATGGAAATCATAGCTGACCTGACCACAGGAGGATAAGGAAGACTTGTAAATTCTCCTCACTTTACCTGCTGGCCTGCATTTTTGCCATCACAGCAACATGTGAAAAGCAGATTTATTTGCCCTAGTGAACTATGGCTATGGACAGCCAGGATCCAGATCCAACCTTCAAGCATGCTCCCTGGCCTCCAGTGATCACCTGCTCCCAGTACACCAGCACCTCCTGAGGCTCTGCCTCACGCCTCTGCTCACTTAGTCTTCTCGCTCAGCACCTTCTGCAGCAAAACCCAGCATCTGTCCTCTTCTCTGGGAAGCATCACTGGATGCTCCCAGAGAAACGTGGCTGCTCCTCCCACATGTCCGCACTACCTGCACCTGATGCTTTCTAATGAATCCATCTCTAATTAAACCCAATCTTTCAATCAGCAATGATCTGCTAAAGAATAAACGCCAGAAACAGCGAAAGCAATGCCTACTGTCTTCCGGAGAATGCCTCAATATCTGAAAGGGAGCTTTAGTGGGCTTCTCCTTTGCACTTTTATCTACATTAGCTGTGTTGGAAAACATTTCCTGGTGGCCCCTTTGTGACCATTTCAAGGCACGTCATTAACTACATGTCCGGGCACCTACTCTGTACCTCACACTGCTAGGCTCAGGAAATACGTAGATTAAAAGGTGGATTCCTGTTCTCAAACAGAGCATTGAAAGTTAAAGAGACATAAGTTGTACTGCTTCACTCAACCATAATTTTCTGGAGGTAAAGGATCTTTTTGGTGTGACTGTATATTCCCATCGCCTAGCAAAGTGCTGGGCCCAAGTCAGGTAAGCACCCATTGCTCCCTGAACTAAAATGGATGTTCTTTTAGGAAATTTATTGTATGTCCCATAATTACTGAGGTACAAGTTTGTATGTGTGTTTTTTTTGTAAATGGTTAAGCATGTATGTGATATGCAGTAATAGTTCCCCATTTATTAATGACGAAACCAAAGCACATGGAAGAAAAATACTCTCTCCAAATCCAAGAAGTGGCAGGGCTTGGATTCAAACTTGGATCCGTCTGGGGGTGAAGCCTGTGATCCTTGAAACTCCCTGCTGGATATGAACAGAGGTCTGACTATAAAGCGAATTATAATTCTAAAATGAAATGGAAACTGTTTTATCGGGATTCAACTTCTAAACCATAAAACAATGAGAATTGTTTACGCATACTTTTCCAATTTCTTCCTCCGGAGATCCTGCAGGACTGAGGGATATCAAGGAGTTAATGAGGACCGTGGGCCTAGCTCTCCCCTCTCTCATGTCAGCGCAGCCAAGCACTTCCATAGAAGGGCTCTTCGTCCTCATTCTCCTCTTGTTACAAGGGGTCTTTCTTCTGTTCTTCCTCTGATGCCTCAAGCGTCCCTGCTCACCTGCAGGGAGCCAGTCCCTGGTCCTATCATTTCCCTTCACAATAAGCCACCCGCTACCTGCAATTACCTCCCTACAATTCAGTCACGTGTAGCATGCTGTGTGCTCTGAAGCAGCTGTGGGTGGTAGAAATAGCTTTGACTGAAGAGTCTGGTGTAGCCCAGACCCTGACATAGCTATGGACCTCTGCACTCCAGCTCCTGGAGCCTTTCCTGGTGCCTCTCCTGGAGAAAGCAGCAGTTGGTGTCAGGTCTGATAATCTGTAAGGGCCTTTCTAACTCAAAAACCCCAAGGACACACCTGCTTGGCCATTCTTAGCCTCCTCCTCAGGCTTGGGTTTGCCCCATGGTGTCTCATTGTCCCCTGGTGGGGCCTGACCTCAGCTCAGCCTGGGCCTGGAGCAGCATCCTCCCTCCCTCCGGAGAAGCCAGGGCTGGTAGGTCCCCCAGCTGCTTAACATAATGTCATCAACTCTTGGCCCCAATTCAGCCCTGGTTTCCTAGAAGGTCGCACAAATCACAGGTGTAGAAGAATGGAAAAATCCAGCCCTATCATGCCCACCATGGCCAGTGACCTGGAGTTCCCCAGTCACTGAGCCTCTTCACTCACTTAATGAAGCCACGACCGACTCAGGGTGTGCTCCACACAGTGAAACGCTGACTCAGCGACGCTCTCTTCTTATTACCTCTGTGCATGTGTGCACATGGACGTAGGAAAAAGAAATTTCTCGCTCATCACTTCTTCTTCCCCCAGTCTCTTCCTCCCAGCTTCCTTTCCTCCCTTGTAAGCACGATTTCCCAGCCTCAGCTTCCTTCTCTCCATCCTCCTTCCTTTTTGCTTTCTGTTCTCCCTCCATTTTATCCTCCTTCCTCCCCTCCCTCCTCCTTCCTTTCCCCTTCCCTCCTCTCTCCATTCTCCCCCTCTCCAGCCTCTCCTCCTTCCTCCCCTCCTCCCCTGTTTGTGCCCATCTTCCTCTGCCCTTCATTGCTCTTCTATGACTTTCTCTTTCTGCCACAAGGCAAGTCCATAGTTCAGAGAGCTGCCTCCTCTTACCAGCACCCACAGTCCAAAGCTCATCTCAAGCTTGGGCATTCCTCAGAGCCTCATTGGCAAATTGGGCCACTTGTGTCCCCTCCCTGTCAAAAACAGCTCTATAGAAACAGAGCAGCACATGGAGGATTTGCCATTTCCGAAAGACTGCCCTGAACAGTAGAGACCGGCTGGTTTAGGAGGGAAACAGCAACAAGAAAACATAAAGATAAATTGGGGGAATGCTGATTACAAACAAAAAAGTAAATAAACAAACATCTGTGCTCTGACAGTGGCAGCAGGCTCCTCCTTCAATCCACCTCTGCTCCCTTGCTGCAGAGACTCCAGTACAGCCATGACCAAAGGCAGCGGCAGCTATGCAGCCAATCCCATAGAAAAGGAGCATTTTTCTAAAGCAGAGCCCTGCCCCCAGGCCCCTGTGACCCTATTTCAGAAACTGCCCTTTTCAGCTATGTGTGAGAGCTGGGGTGGGAGGGACTGGAGCTCCTTCCATCCTGTGGCCCCATCATGCTTAGAGACTTGCTGTTTCCTGCAGGAAGTTCACCAAAGAGGAGAGTACGTGGTGGATTCTTGCTTTTTACAACCTGGTTCAAAAAGAGATACACATCAGCTCCATGTGGAATCCATTGTGAGGCCTAAATAATCCCTCTGGTAGCACACAGCTCTAAGGGGTGCTGGGAAATGTAGACCGTGCTCAGAAGACACCTCCTAAGGATAAGTCCAGCACAGCATGGATTCAGGCTCAGCACACTGTCTTGCCACGGTCTCCTCTCAGGCCATGGGACATCTGTAGGCTTCCTTCTTGGTCCACATAAAATGCTCACAGTCCCCCAAGGAGGAACCTCAGAGCTGCATCCTGTCCCTGCACCAGCTCTAAGAGAAGCTCCTCTGGGCGATGCTCAGCAGTCTCAGGCAGATGTAGATGGGCTCTGTGGGCCAGTCACTCCCATATAAAGAAGAAAAGAAAAAAACCATTGGCATTCCCCACACCCAGTGTACATGGGCAAATAGAATCAAATGAAACAGTGCTCAGGAATATTCTCTTTAAAGTGGAAACCACTGTTTCTATTTCTTTGAAATGGAGTCTCGCTCTGTTGCCAGGAGGGAGTGCAGTGGCATGATCCTGGCTCACTGCAACCTCCACATCCTGGGTTCAAGCAATTCTCCTGCCTCAGTGTCACAATTGGCTGGAACTACAGGCATGCACCACCACACCCAGCTAATTTTTGTATTTTTAGTAGAGATGGGGTTTTGCCATGTCAGCCCAGCTCGTCTCGAACTCCTGACCTCAGGTGATCTGTCCACCCGGCCTCCCAAAGTGCTGGGATTACAGGCGTGAGCCACTGTGCGCAGCCAGAAACCACTTTTAAATGTTCACTATTCTATTGTGGACAAATAAGGGGTGTCAGATTGCAGAACTGCAGTGGTTTTATAACAACAATTTTCCATACCTAAATCACGCTTCACTACCTACAAAGCATCTGCTTATGTATTTCTTTTTCTTATTTATTGAGTACATTGGGTGAAAATTGCTCATTAAAACTGTAAATTCGGACATTTGTGACTTTCTAAGCACACAGAAGGGATCCTTAGAACAAGGGGCAGGACATCTTTGACGGTAGACCATGAAGAAGAAAAGTAAAAGATACAAGAATGAAAGAGGGAGAGAACAGATCATTACAAACCCTGTGAATCCACGGAGACCAGAAACATGTGCCCCTGAGAGGTTTCTGTGAATGGGCATTACTATCGAAACCGCACATTATCTGTCAGGATTTTAAACACTGAAGCCCTGACAAAATGTCACTTTTATTCTTTACAAATGGAAGAAGGCTTTTTAGGGTCTCTGTAAGTGGCATAAATAGCAGGAGGGATCTCGGAGAAAATCAGCCATAAATGGACGTCCTGTTAATGAAGGGAAAGCCGGCTCCCTACCAGCCGTTTCCAAGGCAACCCGCAGGGTGGACAAGCATCGTCTCTACTCTGTTTCCCGTTATGGAGATCGCCTCTCCAGCCCAGAAGAGGAGAGCAAGGATGGTCACAAGCTTTCTCCCAGTGTTGCCAGCACAGTTCACAAATGCAACGCCGTGAGCTGGGGTGGCCTGTGAGACGCCTCCATGGACCTTCCCGGGAATGCAGTCCACCTGCACTCAAGACATTGCTGACTGAGGAGGGGAAAGAAATCATCTCATGCAGACCTATACATTTCCGAAAGCTGTGATAGAAAAAATGCTTAGGCCTTTCAGATAGACAGCGACATTTCCTCTCGTCACTTAAAACTCACTGAATGACAAATTTTTTCTTTATTTTTTTTGCAAGGAACCCTGTACATCATTGTTTCCAACTTTTTTCTGTGAATCAAAGCAGAGAGCAGGCAAGGGTCTTACCTTAGGTCATTTTATGTGTTGGTGGCTGAGCTGGTTTCAGAATGCAGACATCAAGACTTTGGGTCCCATGTCCCTTTGAGATTGAAATTTAGGGAAGAAATATTGAGAAAGAGAAAAATAATCTAATGCCAGATGAAAAAAGGTAGGAGTTTCAGCAACGGGTTTCATGGAGTGCTTGGAGGGTCCAGGTGGGTGACTCTGGTAACCAAGATGAGATTCCTCCAGAAGGCAGAGGTCCTGGAGGCAGAATGAGCTATTAAAAGACAGTGACACTTGTTAGGAAAACAAATGCCAAGGATGTAAAACAGAGCAGTGTCCCTAGGAATGGAAAAGAGTGGACAAAAATGAGACACGTTACAGAATTATAATGGACCAGGCGAATTTACCATCTCATTTGTGCCTGTTAAGAAATGTACATTTTTTTTAAGTTTAAAACTGATCATCAAAAGCCCGATTGCAGAAGTAATGTGATGTGACTAATGATCTTGCATAATGAATGACCTTGATATCAATCAGCAGGAAGCCGACTTTGGGGGGAAAAGTCTTTAGTTTTCAAATGTATGAAGCTCTGACTTCCGGTTCCATGCCTCTGCCTCCCAAATGCCTTTTGCAGAAGCGTCTCAAAGAAACCAGGAGACTCAGAAAAGGCTCTGCAAGAGCGGATATTGATTCCATGTTTGTAGGAAGCCTAGCTGACTTATAGCAAGGTCTTCCTGGGTCTGTTCTGCAAAAATTTCATCGAATCATTGTGATTTTTAGTACTTTTCTTCTTATTATTATCTATCTTACTATCATCTTATCTATCTTATTATTTCTTATTTTTCTTAGTATGTTTCTTATTGAACATCTCTCAGTGTAGAGATTATTTTTCCCCCAACACTTATAACCTGTCAAAATGCACACATAGATATGATCTTTAAAAGCAGAAAAATGACCCTAATTATAACACAAGTTTCAGGTTTGACAGTAAAGGAGTTTTCAAAGTTCGTAGAAGGAGGAGTTGCAGATACAAGGAAAGCATGGGCTAAATGTACGTGTTGTCTGTTTACTTCCATCTCTTGCATTTGCTGTAACTATTGAGGAAATTTCGATTACCTAAGTGAGTTGTTCATCATTTCTGGACAATTTGCGTGATGTAGAAAATCCAAGCCTAGCAGGATGGAAGGAGTTAGCCAGGCAGCCCTAAGCGTGGTTCAAACACTACAGTATATTAAACATCATCTGTCAGTTTCCAGTTCTATTAAGAGTTAGCCTTGTACCCTGTGAAAAGATAAATAATTATTTAAGAAACCACAGTGAAGAATGCAGAAAAACTGGGTCCTCTGTTCTAGATGACACCCAAATGTTTTCAGAATTTTCTCTTTCCCTAAACTGCTCTATTACTCTTTCAAGCTAACATTTTCACATGCTTTCTTTCTTAAACTAATACAAATGCTGGTTTCTTTCTCTACCAATGCTTCCTTTCTTCCCCTTAAAACTTGCTGGTTTGTATATAAGTATACTATGCCCCAAGTACTGTGTGAAACTTATGTGTTGTTCCTGCTTTAAGCCTCAAAATCATGCACTACTAGTCACTGTCCCCTCACTCTGTGATTTGAGAAAAGGCAAGTTACCTTGTATTTAAAAATTAAGCATGGCAAATGATCCTGCTGCTGGGAGTTTCCCCCTCATTTCTTACAGATGTTTTTGGTTGCACTTTTTTGATACTTGGCAGTGAATACATATGATTTAAAACCTAAAATAATATGTTTTTAATAAAAGAAAGAAAAAAGAGAGGCAAGAAGTTTTACCTTTTTATCAAAATACCTGGTGGAAAATGCACTTTTCTATCTTCTCCCCGAGATAGGGTCTCGCTGTGTCATTCAGGCTGGAGTATGGTGGCTTGATCTTGGCTCACTGCAATCTCCACCTCCTGGGTTCAAGTGATTCTCCTGCCTCAGCTTCCCAAGTAGCTGGGATTACAGATGCCCACTACCATACCTGGCTAATTATTGTATTTTTAGTAGAGACAGTAGAGACAGCATTTCACTGTGTTGGCCAGGCTGGTCTCGAACTCCTGACCTCAAGTCATCCACCCATCTTGGTCTCCCAAAGTGCTGGGATTACACACTTCTGTGTAAACATAAGTGGTGTTAGGCACTTGGTCTCACTGAGGGTGTACTGCTTCCTTTAGCCACTTAAAGAATCAGCTATGAATAAAAACAAGAGACTATGCTCTCCCAGCCACATGAGGAGGGAGACTGACATTTAGGATGGCTGCTGCAACCTAAATGTTGTTACACTCACTTTCTTCATAAGTGACCTGTTTGAATGCAATGACTGTCAGTCTGTTTCATCTCCCCCTGCCAACATCTATCTTGTCAGAGCTCATCGAATCTGGCAGGTTTGACACAGTGAGAGACAGGGAATGAAGAACCAGGGGACAGAGCTTTTCGGAGGAACTGCACATCTACCCACATCAAGTCTGGCCCCAGCAGTAGCCTGTGAATTCCAGCAGCAGAACTCTGATTAAATGCCTACTGCTCAAACCCTGCATCATTCCCAGCTCTCCATAAATGAATCAATGCCTGCAAAAATTCTGAATTCATGGCATTCAACATTTTCATTCCTTCCATTTATCCCCTCTATGCAGCGTGAACGTAGACTTTGAGTTTTCCAAGGCATTGCTGGTTTTATGATCCTCTTTTTAATAAATGTAACATTTAATGCGATTTAATTTTTCACCTCATTTGTGCCTTTATATCTAAATGCTTATTATATTTCCCATTACAAAATACTCAGTATGATAAATTTGGAAAATAAAGGAAAGCAGGAAGAAGAAATATTTAAATCACTGCAAGTGCCACACGTTAGAAACAATAACTATTGACATTTTTGTGTACTACCTTTCAGAGTTTTATGCACAGATTTATTGTTACTTAATGTGGATGTCATCAGACTATAATTTTGCCTCGTGTTCTTTTATTCCTTATTATAATATAAATTCTTCCATATTATTATTACAAACTCATTATAAACATTATTTTAATGACTGCATAATTATGTCCTATAATTTACTTAGCTATTACCCTATTCTAGGACATTTAGACTGTTTGAAAAGTTTCATTGTGACACATAATATTGCAATACACTTATTCATAAAGCAAGCTCAGTACTTTGGATTTTTAGGATAGATTCCCAGCAGTGCAATTGCTCGATCAAAGTGTTTAAAATTTTCAATAGATCTTGGTATACACTGCCAGGATGCTTTCACAAAGATGGCCTAATGACATTTGAATACGTTTGTAGAATTTCTACATTTAAAATGTATAATCGGAATTTATATTTGTGCCAAATATGTATCCCCATTATTATTTTGGAAAATATTGCTACTATAACCATTTCATTGATTAAGCCTACATTATGGCAGTTCAAAAGAAAAAATACAATTAAGGTAGAAATGCTTTAATTAGGAAAATAGGCAGATAGGTTTTATTGGTTTTGCTCAAGGCACAACAGGGCACCTGACCTAATTATTTCTATTGAATCCTATTACAAATATTTCACTTCCTGAAAATCATCCATCTATTTCTTCATAGATCCCTCTATTCATCTGACTGGCAAACAGTCATGGTGTAATGATGTGCAGACACCATGCTGGGTGGTAGGAGACGAGAGCCTTGTGTCCTTCCTTCCGTCCACTGGGCGAGCCTGAAACAGACATGAAGGCCCTCGTGAGCTCCAGTGCAGTCCCTCCACAGATGTTTGTGAAATGAGGTAATTACCAAATATAGATATTCATAGTACAGCAGTGATAGCTTCCACAAAGAGAGGTCCTGTCAGCACAGGACAGATCACTCTGGATGCAGGATTATAGGAAGCTTAAAAGGGGACGCTATGAAAGTGTCACTGTTTATTTCAGATAAAGTATAAAAGGGTCATGATGCACTTCCTTGCCCACATTTGTGCTTCCTGAAACTGAGATCCTGCTTTTAGAAATCTGAGCAGGATCTGCATTTCTCACCCCTACAGCTTTCCCAGCATTCTGCTATGGAAACTCGGGCATCCCCATAGTAATCATTCTTCTGAGTTATAGACAAAAACAATTTTTTTAACAGAGATTCTCATTCTGCTCTGAGATCACATGTCTGGGTGACAATTTAGTAAAGAGGACAGTCTACTCAGTCTTCCATAAATTTTAGCTTTTATATATTCTCACCTGAGACATAATCTTGCCACACCACAGTGGCACATGGCTACACCATTCCCATCGGAAAGCCTATGAACTACTCCCAAGCTGGCTTCAGGGGACAGATTATTTTAGGTGCATGAGGGAGTCTTTTTGTTTTTTTGAGGTGGAGTTTTGCTCTTGTTGCCCCAGATGGAGTCCAATGGTGTGATCTCGGCTCACTGCAAACTCTGCCTCCCGAATTCAAGCAATTCTCCTGCCTCAGCCTTCCAAGTAGCTGGAATTATAGGTTCCCACCACCACATCTGGCTATTTTTTTTTTTTTTTGTATTTTTAGTAGAGACAGCATTCCACCATGTCAGCCAGGCTGATCTCGAACTCCCAACCTTAGGTGATCCACCTGCCTTGGCCTCTCAAACTTCTGAGATTACAGGTCTGAGCCATTGCACCTGGCTGGAGGGATTCCTTATTGAAGTCTTGTGATGAGACTAGGCAGGTGCTCACTCTCGTGGGTTGAATTGTGCCCCCCATCCCCCAAAATACATTGAAGTCTTTACCTCCTTACCTGTGAATTTGACTTCATCTGGAGATAGGCTATTGTGATGAGGCCATTAGCATGGACCCTAATTCAATGATTGGTGTCCTCCTAAGAAAAGGAAAAGAGACACAGAGACACAGACACACGTGATGAGGATCATGTGATAATGGAGACAGAGATAGGAGTGAAGCATCCGTAAGTCATGCCAAGCTTACTCCATCCTGAGAGGCTAAGAAAAATGCCTGAAACCAATGGTCTTCTAATGTCTGTGAAGGGAGCACAAACCTGAAGTTGCCTTTGGATGATCATTCTTTCAGCAGAGAAACGGAAAGTTGATATCAGAGACTGGAACAAGAGAGACTTGAACGAAGCAATGGAAAATAGGTTGGTGAGTAATTATCTGTGGTAACTTGGAAGGCAAGCCATGCGCAGATTCAGCTTATAGCCCAAGCTACATGGTTGGAACTATCAGAGCATTTGTGCATGCTGGCTATTACTGGCTGTGTGCACAAGGTATTACAAGATGAAGGTGAGCCAGGAAAGAACCAGTCAAGATGGATACGTACATGTATATCAAATATAGTAACTATAGATGGTAGAATCTAGGTACTTAGTATACGGGTTTTCATCACAGAATTCTTTCAACTTTGCTGCAGTTGAAAAAAATACATGACAAAAATATTAATAAAAAGAGAGAATAAATTAACCAATTTGCAAAAAAATACATTAAGGGAGTCAAGAGAACCTTGAAATTTCAGGGTGGCAGGCTGGAAAAGCTCACAGCTTCCATGTCCTAAAACATAAGAGACAGAATTTTAAAAGCAATGAAATCACAGAAAAACTTCTAAGTTGAATACTGTGACTCGGGAATGATCAGATTACAAATCTATCTTAATCTATCATGGCAATTATTCTCGGAGATTTATTAAGTTAAAGAGAAAGGCATGAAGGTAAAACAAAAAAAAAAGACAAAAAACAAAATAAGCAGAATTAAATTCTATATCTTGGAAGAAAAATAGACATAGTTACTAGCAAATGGACTGATTAACAAATAAGTGAGGAAGAAGTCAGCTAAATTTTGAGATAATTAATCACCAAGGAAATCATACATCTGTTTTAGAAAGACTTTGACTATTCAAGACTTTAAAGATTTCTTGGGCCCCCAGTTTTTCACCAGTCACAGGTAGAATTTGGAAATTCTAGAGACTCCAAGAAGGCATCCTTCCAACAGCATTTCAGGTGTGGCCCAGAGGAGCCAGGAGGAGAAAGAGTTGTCCAGAAGGCAGAACCCGGGTCTTTGAGGACGGTAGAGAATGGAATCCCACCCAGGAAATCAACATACGCCCTAATCAAAGGTAATTTTCCTCCTTAGGGTGGGTGGTCTTCATATCTTCTCAAGGGGCTCTCAGAGTCCTCCTAACCCACGGCAGCCACACGTCTCCCACCCGTCTTCTTCCGAAGGTCCTTTGTACTGTAGTTTTTCTGTCTTTCTTAGACCGTTGTGTGTGGGGTATGTGGAGACAGGGAGCAGACAATTTGTGTTTTCTGTTTATCTTTTGCTAAAACAAGAGGAGCCCATCTGGGCCTGATGGAGAGGACTAAGCCTTCTGGGGACTGGATGGAAAGTTGGGTTGTCACCGTGGGGAGGAACTCGTGTGTTCTGTGGTTGGCAGCAAGAGTAAAATTGTGGCCAAAGGGAAAGATTGGGAAGGGGAATGGATTGCTGTTTTCATTCTCAAGGCCTCCCTAGGCACAAACGGTGATGGCATTTCCAAGTCTCCTTTAAATTGAGGTTGGAGCTGCGACTGGGTTCTGGCCAGTGGAATGTAAACGAAAACAGGCTACACCATTTCTAGGCCGGGTAGAGCCATCCATGCTTTCTTTGCCGTCAATTCTGGTGAGCATATAAGGCACATATTGAAGGAAATTATGTCACAAGAGAGAAGGACCCTGGGTCTCTGAGTCAATGCTTCGAGGAGAGCCACCCAGAATCTCCACCAGCCCTGTATCAGACTGTGCTGTGAGCAAACACAAACCTCGTCTGCATTAGGGCACAGTGGTTACCGACTCCATAGCATCTCCTAGCCCAGATAACCTGAGCCACGTGCTCCTCCTTTAACTTGCTCCTTAACTCTCTAGATGTACTCGTATCTATCACAGTCAATCACAGATGTGGCTCTTGCTGTGCCCCCCAGTCCCGTACAAATCACTTTGGACCTGACTTGACTCAGCAAGCATAGGTGGAGATCAGCTTAGCCTGCTGTGACTCCAGCCACAGAGATGTGATCTCAGAAGAACCCGATGGGGTCGATGTCACTACTGCCACTTTTAGACATGGTGCTTAGGACTCAGGGAATGTTACCACTTTTATTATTTACTTTGAAGATTCACCGATCACAGTGGTGTGCCCTGGATTAAATTTCAGGTATACCTCACTGCAAAGCTAATTACTAGAAGAGGGGTCCATCTCTGTGGATGAATCTTTTATCGACAATGTACTTTAAATCGCCATCTAAATCCTGGTTTCCTCTGCAAATATGTAAATGACAAGATTATTTATGGCCCAGCCCATCACTTCATCATATGATTGAACGAAGTGTGCACAGTTTGAAGTATTCCAAATAAACGCTTCTCATTGTATACCTCATAACTATTTTTAAGTTTCTCTTGGGCTCTGAGCCAGTTTCCTAAGGAGTACAATATTTCCTAAGAAGTACAACCCTAAAAAGATGAGCTGAATTCCTGGAACCTTTCAAAGATTTCAAAGGATAGGATGCATGTAAGCGGTTACCTGGATGTAAGAGCTGCAATGCCGGGTATTTGATTAAGGGAATCCATAGCATTCTCAAACAAGGCCTGACCCTAACAGAAATTTACTGGGAAATGGAGGAAGGAGGCAGGAGAGGATTTGTTCAGTGAAGAGAAGAGAAAAACAATGAACTTGAAATAATAACAGGTTTTTTTTTAGCAGCTGGACCATTTTTCAGCACATGTCACATGTACTTGCCTGCTAAGGTCGCTAGCCTTCATCCTGTCATTATTTGTTTATATTGTTCTACACAAGAGTTGGGGGTCAATGATTTCCCTCTTGAAAATTACAATATAGATTAGAAACTGGAGTCGTCTCCTCTCCCAGCTCAAATATTTTGTGTGTAACTCTGTTCATGCTGCCATTGCTGTATACCATAGACTGTGTGGCTTGAACAGCAGACACTCATTTCTCAAAAGTTCAAGCTCGAGGCTCCGGCACATTCAGGTCCTCTTGGGCTCTCTGTTCTTGTCTTGCACACCCATATCTTTTCTCTGTATCTTCATACATTAGAGAGAGAGAGACAGGGAGCAAGCTCTCCTCTCTTCATCCTCCTGTAAGGACGCGGATTCCGGCATGACGCCTCACCCTCATGCTCTCTTCATCCTCCTGTAAGAACACGGATCCTGGCATGACGCCTCACCCTCATGCTCTCTTCATCCTCCTGTAAGGATGCGGATCCTGGCATGACGCCTCACCCTCATGCTCTCTTCATCCTCCTGTAAGGACGCGGATCCTGGCATGACGCCTCACCCTCATGACTTCATCCAAACTTACTTTCCAAAGGCCCCACCTTCAAATGCCATCATATTACAGTTAGAACTTCACATATGAATCGTGGAGGGACAAAAACATTCAGTCCATAACAATGTCTGATTTCACCATGGCTTTTTTCTAAACAACAATTCCATAAGCCTATTTTCTACAATTATCAGAAGACACAAAGAAGACACACACTGAGCTCTCCATGAAAAATGCTATAAACTACCTTGCCCTCTATAGACAATCACCAAGGCCCATCTTAGTGCAAGTCATTTTAATCTGCATGTACATTCTTTCCGAGTTCAGGTAGAAGAAAAAGGCATGATTTGGGGGTATTTTTGCCTGGACCTTCCAGCAGAGACTCTTCTTTGCAACATGAACTTTTGTTATTAATCTCTAAAAAGTATAACCAAAAATCTATTTGAAATTCTTATCACTTAAAGTCTTTTAAAAACTCTGCCTCTGTTATTTGAGTGGTTAAATCCCTGTGGCTTGAAGTTCCAGAAATTGCTTTTGCATTATGTGTGGGATTGTCACACTTTAACAGTTCAGGATTTACTGCTTCTTAATGTCATGAAGCATCAACAGGCAAGAAGTTGAGATGCCATTTCTTGTCTCTCTCATCTCACAGTTTAACTCCTCTGGGGACAGTATCTCTTACTAATTAGGTGTAGCTCAGAGGTACCAGCCTGTGGATTTCCCAGGGCATGGGACAGACTCATGCAGATCTCGAGTTGAGGCCTAGAAGAAGTCAAAGACTTTTGCCTTAGACACGGTCCCATCTCTCTGAGTCCATCTCGTCTCTTTCAAACTGCAGCCCAACTACAGGCAATTCTTAAGATAGTGTAACACATCATGTCAAAGAAAAGCTCATAGAATTGCCCTGGTTGTGAAGGACAGGAGGCGTCCCCTGTCCCTAATGATTCCAATCTTCTCTCCAGTGTCAGAGATCTGGAATGACCAACTCTGGGCACTTCCCTCATCTGCCCAAGGAGATTACATGGAGACCCAAGTAGGTCAGTTGTTTGAAGGAAAGTAAGATAAATGGAAAAACCACACAAAAAACGTTTCAAGGATTTTAACAAACACAACAGCAACAAAAATCAAATTTTGGAGGCTATCCAGGCTCATTAGATTCTGGAATCTGATATCTACAATCTACACTTGAGACTCAGTCCTGGCCAGTCATTGCCAAAGTGAGAGAGTAGCTCTGAGGCCCTGAATAGTACCCAATGACTCACAGATTTCCTGGTTGAAATACCAATGTGGGCTCCAGGCCTACCTACTTGGCATCCTCTCTAAAGGAGGCAAAGCACCATACATTGGAAGAACTTGGGACTTTCTTTAAAACAGCATAGAAAGTCAGAAGACAATTGAGGAAAACCTTAAAAACTCGAGTGAGGGCCGGGTGTGCTGGCTCATGCCTGTAATCCCAGCACTTTGGGAGGCCGAGGTGGGTGGATCACGAGGTCAAGAGATCGAGACCATCCTGGTCAACATGGTAAAACCCCGTCTCTACTAAAAATACAAAACATTAGCTGGGCATGGTGGCGCGTGCCTGTAATCCCAGATACTCAGGAGGCTGAGGCAGGAGGATTGCCTGAACCCAGGAGGCGGAGTTTGTGGTGAGCCGATATCGCACCATTGCACTCCAGCCTAGGAAACAAGAGTGAAACTCCATCTCAAAAAAAAAAAAAAAAAAAAAAAAAGGAAAAGAAAACTCGAGTGAAAGAATTTCCAACATGGAATCCTATAGCAACGAAACTGTCGCATCAAATGCAGCGTCTTGAAAAATGCACCCTCAGGCATCCTTTCTTAGGAAGCTATCAGAGGATGTACTTTAGCAGAATAAAAAAGTGAGACAACGAAGTGGGCAGCACAGGATGAAAACAGGTGATCCAGGAGAAGAGAGAGGCAAATGTCACAGGTGAAGCGTGAGGCTCTTGTGGAGATCAGCAAGCAGCCATCCTGGGGTGCTGTCAGATCCAGGAGGAGGAAGGAGAAAGAGAGAAGATAAAGACAATAAAATCCCTAATGTGGTTGAAGGGATTGAGAGATTTGTGTTCTAGAAAAATGTTTGGAGCTGAATTAGCAACTGTTGCATAGACAACTAAGCAAAAGAGAGATTATTAATTTGGGGGGCATCATAAAAATGTGGTCCATTTATTGTGACTCAGCTACAAACAATGTAGGCATATTAATGCAATCACTGAATACTGACTGCAGTAAAAATAGACACTTTAAGTACACTGGGGATTAGGCAAAGGAAACTTCATGAGTGGAAATGTGGAGGAGGGAGTTGCTAATGCTTTTTTCAAGTTCCATAGTGACAGGTCACTGCGTGATATTTAAATATGGCAGGAAATCTATATAAACATGTTATTTTAGAACTATCAAATGCAAATACCAAAATAAAAATCTTATAATGTGAAAGTCTTTGGAACACTGAAATCAGAACTTGAGTGAACCAGAGAAAGATATTTTATCCATTTTAAGTACATGTCACAATCTGGGAAAAATGAAACTAACCACTAGCCTAATACACAGATAAATAAAATGAGGAGCTTAGACTAAGAAAGAGAATAGAAGAGAATATAGAAAAATAGCTCTATTTTAATTCTGATCCTAAATATGTAATAAAGCAGATTAGCTCAGAAAACCTAGGCAGATAGCCAGAGAGAAATATTAATTTACACATCCCTCCGCTTCAAGTTTCCTGTTTGATGTTTTTCTTGAAATGTGCTTTGCATTATTAGATGCTGTAATTGCAATCTAGTTTTACTACTCCATAATATACCCTCAGAGAGAGTCTCTCACAACCCCCACAGAAGTATAAGAAGCTGACTCTTCAATATAAAGTTGAACAGGAGGATCTCAAAGGCTAGAAAAAGGAATTACTCAAAGGAACACTCATTGGTATTTTGTTTAAAGAAGCAAATGTTACGTAATTAAGTGATGGCTATAACCTACCAGGCTTGGTAAGAACCCTCATAAAAGACTATTTATAGAATCTTAATTCTGAAGGGGGCTCCCTCTTCCCAGGAGTAAGGAAAAGAGTCCCAGCTGGCTGAATTTTTACTAAGAACAGAAGACAGCGCTAGCTGGGATAATGGCCAGGAGAGAGAGAACTCAAGCCTTCTGGGTCCTGGTCTGACTACTATAAAGGGTTTTAAACTTCTCTTTAGCAGAAACTGTTAAGTCAATAGGTGAAAGGGCTGAAAAAAAAAAAAAGAAAAAAAAGGAATTCCGTATTTACAAGGCAATAAAAATGAGCAAAATGGTCAGATGTAAGGCAGTGGCATAACAGTAGGATTACTTAAAGGCATTCTGACCAAAGACCTACCATCCAAGAAGTACTGGCGACTGTGTCCTAGAAACCTCAGGGCCACACCCATCCCTGGGGCCATGGGATTTCCCCTTGCATAGAAGAAACTCTGTGTGAGAAGAGGCAGATCAAGATGGTTCTATATTGAATGAACAATACATGAATACAGTTGGACATTTTTAGGGAATATTTTGGGGGAGTTGGGCTATATTTTCCTTATAACAAAATGCAGCATATTTTTTAATAGGATTTAAAGGTTTTTAATAACAATGATACGGAACATTCAAACTCTTTTAGAAAGAAAAAAAGAACTTTAGCAGCAAAGTTTACTGGATTTTCTCCATGGAACCCAGAGTTAGGGGTTCTCTCTTACCAAGGCCACTTCTTCAACCTACCTGTCCTGGATTGCCAAGGAGACTAATTTATGGTCTTGATGGTGTATCTGAACATATACGCTGAAGCTTGTTTGCACTTTGTTCACGCAAATAATTTTTAAGCACTTGTGATCTGTCAACCAATGTTTCAAGCTCTGGGATAAAGTGGTAAAAAAAATAACCAACTTGGGCTCAAGCAAGCTGCATCACACACAAAGAACCCAGAGAAGAGAGGATGCCACACACTGAGGAAACTGGAAAAAGAACCAGGGGGTGAGCAGAGAACGTAAAGGGCTCCTGTGTTAAGACAAGGCAGAAACTGTGAGCAGGGGGTGCTAATCTGGGGCTGAAGAGACAATGAGTAGGCACTCATGAGCTCCTGGAAGAAGGACTCCCTTGGTAGGGTAGATCTCCTTTGTACAATGATGTTCAAGGAGATTCTTTTTCTGAAGGGCCAGAAATATTGTGGAAGATAAAGGGAAAAAACATAGTATCCTTTAGCATGAATTCTGGCTTCATCCAATCAGGGCCATAAACCATCTAAAACTTTCATCAGAAAGTGCCACATAGAAATATTATAGATGGGACAGAAAACAGTGTTGGAGGGCTTCAGAGGGTGGTGATGGTCCTTCATTCATTTTGCTATCCCCAGTGAACAGTGCCATGCCTGGTACAGGGGAGGTGCCCAGTCAAGTCAAATTCACAAAGGAATGGAGGTGAATTAATATAGGAGAATCAGGAAGGGTTCCTTAGATCAGGTGTCCCGTCCAACACTTCAGATGAGTACTGGTCTGTGGCCTTTTAAAAACTGGGCTGCACAGCCTCAGGCAAGTGATTCAGGTGAGCATTACCACCTGAGCTCTACCTGCTGGCGGATTAGCATTGGCATTAGATTCTCCTAGAAGTGTGAACTCTATTCTGAACTGGGCTTGCAACAGATCTAGGTTGTGCACTTCTTATGAAAATCTAATGCCGGATGATCAGAGAATGTCCAGCATCCATACAAAAATACTGAGCATGAAGAGAAGCTGGTAAATACGATCATTTCCCAGAAGAAAACAATCAGTAAATAGGAACATTTAAAAATGGCAGAGATGATGCAATTATCAAACAGGACTTTAAAGCAGCTATTAACCCTTTTCCAATTTGCCCCAGGAATACTTGCCAGTGGTGTGTGTGGCTGCAGTATTTACCCCAAGATAACTTTGCCACAAATTATCTCACTTTGATTATTATTTTCATATCACTCTAGTATATCAACTTTGAAAACAAAAGACATTATTCTATTTATAGAATTCCGTTTTTAGTAGCAGTATTTCCATTTACAAAATATAGTAATTCTTTATCACTGAAAATGTCAAATCCTAGAAAATTCAGTATTCCTATGCATGATGTTAACATCCTTCTCTAACAGTTGTGGGCTGAAAATTCATTTGATGAATCCGATTTTTCTGAGATAGACAATTCTGATGATTCAGACAATTCTGATGTTAGTCCTGTTTAGAAATAACTCCAAGAACAGTTTTTATATTTTATTTTCACATTGAAAATCAGTCAGATTTACTTCAGCCTCAAAAAGTGTGTTTATGTGAAATTAAATGAGTACTAGCAGTGAGCTGCATTTTTTTTTGTAAATGGAAAAAGGGTTAAAAATATGTATGAGAATTTAGAGAGAAGTATGAACATGAGAAAATTTCTGGAGCTGGAATATATTTTAATATATTTTTTTAATGTGAGGGCTATAAATTTTTGACATTTGATGAAAACTAAACTCATAGAGCCAGGATGCTTAAGGAACCCAAGTATTATAAATGAAGAAAAACCACATGAATACACATCATAACCAAGCTGTAAAAAATGATAATACGAAGTCTTAAAAGCAGTAAGGCTGGGGGGAAATACAGGAGTATAACGATAAGAATTGGCACAGATTTCTCATTAGGAATAATACAAACCAGAAGATAGTGGTCTGACATCTTTAAAATACTGAAAGAAAGAAAGTAATCCTATAAAACTAGAATTTTACATACACAGTGAACACAGCCTTTGAAAACCTTTTCAGACAAAACAAATCTGAGATACTTTATCACCAGGATATCTGCACTATGAAAACACAAAAAACACAAAAACCTTTTGTGAGGCTGAAAATAAAATACCAGGTGAAAAGTTGGGTTTAAACTAAGGAATGAAGCCTACTGGAAATCATAAATAGGCAGATAAATATAAAAGATGCTTCTCCATTAATTTTTAACTCATTTAGAAGATAATTCACTACTAAAATTGAAAACAATCAAAAGCAATTGTCTTCAAGCATTCCCAATATATGTAGAAGTAAAATCTGTGACAATAGTAGAACAAAAAGGGAAAATGAAAATACACTATTTAATGTCTTTAATATTATCAGTGAAATATTAATAACGGTACCATTTGAAGGTCCATAGTGATTAATGAAAAACTGATGTTTTATCTACTAGATTATAGGCTCTCAACTGGGCTGTAATTTTTGCCCCTCCTGGGGATCTTTGGCAATGTCTGGAAACATTGTTGACTGTCAGGACTGGGAAGGAGTCCTACTGGCAATCTACTGCTTCTAAACGTCTTCAAATACCCAGGATAGCCCCTATTACTAAGAACTACCCAACACAAAATCTCAACAGCACTACTGTGGAGGAACTGCTCTAGGTCACTTGATAAGTCAATCAATCAATCACAACAGAAGAGCAAACAAATGAAAAAAAATTAAATCTAGGAAACAGTAAGGGGAGGGTTTAAGGCTTGTAATGAGGGCAGGGATACTATCATCCCCCCATTATAATGACTGCAGTGGGCCAACTAGGGGAGGAGGAAGGGCCAGCGATGTTAAACCCCTACATGCACAAAGTTACCTGCTCAAAATGCCGGTAGTGCATCCACTGAGCACACATGAGACGGGTCGTGACCCCAGTTTACAAATGAAAATGGGAGCTTTAAAAACCATTTGCGATTCCCAAGAACTCTGTGAGAAAGGCAATGCTTATTCTCCCTGTTTTAGAGGTAAGAAAATTGAATTTCTAAAAGGTTGCACGGCTAAGTGGCAGACATAAAATTCAAACCTAGTTGGTTATAATAGGCCTGGTCATTTCTTTCTGTTCAGCATCTGAATCTGTTTTATGTATTTGGACAACTCTCCACTCTGAATTTTGGTCAGATGCCAGGCCTTTCCACTATTGAATATGCTGATATTGATACTCCAAAATCTTGCTTTCTCAGCCTTCCCAGCAGCTAGCATGGGAAAGTCACTAGAATAAACTATTCAAGTACACAGAAACACAATTATAATTGTGCCAATGCAGCGACAGAGCATACTCATTTCAAAATCCATTCTAGAAAGTTTTCAATATATAACTACACAAAAACATAGACACAAATGTTTATAGCAACATTACTCATAATAGTCAAGGAGTGAAAATGACCTAAATGTCCATCAACTGATAAATGGTAAAATTAAATATGATATATCCATACAGTAGAATATTATTTCACAATAGTAAAGGGTAAAATACCAATACTTAGCACAACATGGATGAATCTTGAAATCATGATGCTAAGTGAATGAAGCCAGTTTCAAAAAGCCCCACATATTGTATGATTCCATTTCTATAAAATGTCAAAACTAGACAAATCTATAGAGACAGGAAGTAGGTTAATATTAGCCTCGGGCTGAGGGAATTCAGGAGGAAGGAGGCGTCACTGCTATTGGGTTTCTTCTTGGGGAGTTGCAGACATTCTGAAATTAATTGTCGTAATGACAGTTATGTAATGCACAGCTCTGTGGATAGGCTACAAATTGAACTGTATACTTGAAAGTGAGGAGGTGAATATACTATGTGAATTATATCTCAATATACTGGTTATTTTTTCAAAAACATCAGTTTGTAAGGAGTTGGTGGCAGGAGAGCAGGCCTGCGTCTGTGGTTGATGGCAGTGCCATGCTGCCTTCACTGAGTGGGAGCAGAGGTTTCTGGCCATGGTCTCAGCTCCTTCCTAGAGGCCTCTGTTCCTGCCCATTTCCTGAACCTTGTTATCCTGACTTCATTGGCCTTTCTGTGCACTACCCAGAACACACTGAATACATTTCCTGTCTGATTAAACCATGCATTGTCAGTTTCTTTTAGATGTTACCAAGTACTCTGCCAGATACAGAAATTAATACCAGGCATGTTTACTGATAACAGATTCAGAGCAATAATAAAAATCAGGAATTGATTTTTTGGCCTGTTTGGTTACATAATAAATGTTCAAATGTTATTAAGGGAGAACTTTGGCAGCACATTAAAAAGAACCTAATGGAATTATTGATTGTAGTCATTTAGAATGAAAGGGACATTACAGCCAAGGATTTAGGAGAAATAGCAGTCATTGCCACAGACATATTAGGGAACATAAGGAGTTCAAGTCCTCTAAGACTGCCTGCTTACTTTTAATGGTGCTGGTTAATCTCACTTATGAAAAGAAAATGAAACGTTCAATCCTGTAAATATTTAAATCAAGACATAGACTGAGCACCAGGAACTTTTAGTAACCATACTTAAGGAATCACTGGCCCTATGTAGCTGCAGGGGTATGTGCACTAAGGACTAAATAACTCTGATCCTGCACAGGGCTAGTTTACCGTAGATTACATGTATATTCATGTGAGACCTCTTATGTGCAAGTTGGAGCATCCACTAGGAAAATATGGATGCCAAGGACTGGATACAGCCATACAAAAGAATATAAAAAATTCAGCATGGCTTCAAGCTTTCCCCTTTCCTTAGACTTTCTTGGACAGCCAAAGCATATTCTCCTACTCATGTAATGGGACTATCCCTGCATAAAGACTCTGGGAAAACCTTAACCAAGGAAGGTCATTTACAAGGGGAAGCTACTTTGTCTCACGCCCCAATTCACAAGTACTTACGGTCTGCAAATCTCTAGCAACTGTCAGACCCCAGCATATTCCAGGACAGGATGGCTGGAAGTACAAACTGTGGCAGGGAATCTTCAGAGCTAACATGATTGCAATTTTCCTTGCTCATTTCTTTTGTCAATAATCTAAGAAAACTTGCCAGAATATCATTTGAGCAGCTTAGTGTGTAGGCCAGTAAATACTGTCCACAGACCAAAACTGACCAGCTGCCTATTTATGTTAGCAAAGTTTTACTGGAACACAGACGTGTCCATTTGTTTACATATTGTCTGTGGCTACTCTCACACTACAATGGCACAGTTGAGTGGCTATAGCAGAGATCACATGGCCTGGAAAAGCTAAAATGTTTGCTGTCTAGCCCTTTATGGAAGTTTGCTCTCCCCTAGCTTAGGCCAACAAGAAGAAAATAATCTTCTATCAGACTATGTTTATCACATGGCTTCAATAATTAGAATTCTAGTTTCAATGCACTAACTAGAACAAATAGAGCTAGTTTGAATTGTTTGACTAGTTGCTTTGCAAAACCTTAATGTAATTGCACTCCATTAAAATAAAGCTGAGAAGCCAGAAATGTCTCAGGAAAATAAAGAAGGACAAGCCAAAGACATAGGGTGGCAGAATTGTTGGCAAAGATATATCATACGCAACCTGCCCACCTGCCACCTGACTGTCCACTATTTCCTCTGCCAAGGCTTTGAGAAAGCCATTGGTTTCGGAAGCACCGGCATCTTTGAAAATCACCCTAGTGGCCGTTCTTGGTAGCTCTGCCTAACCTTGCGTGGGGAAACAGTGTGTGTATTATTTAAATGGTCACCAATGTCTCCCATTGTAGACGAGGCTTTTAGTATACTTGGGAACAACATGATCTCCCTTGTAAATATCAGGAAACATGTTCTCCAGCTGCCCAGTGATGGCCCAATAAACTGAAGGAAAAGGTGACTATAGAGACATTGATGGAAGGTAGTCATGAGGGGAGCAACGTGATCACTCCTTCCCTAAAGCTGACTTGAATACTGCTCTTGGGGGTGCCTAATTTGCCATGAAAAAAAAAATGAGCCATGAGCAGACACTGAACTCCTCCTTACTGAAAGGGCAGTGATTTATCCTAACTTCAAGAGATGCTTCATCTGAATAAACATGTACTTGCCTTTTTGAAATCACTATCCATAAATATCTGGATATTCAGTATATTGCCAAAGTCCCCTGACGGTTTCTCAATCAGTTCTAGCCATTTAGAGCAAAGCAATTTATAATTTTATTTGAATTCCAGCAAATAAGAATTGCTATTTCATGTCTTACTTTTGCCTAAGATCCCAGAAAGAATAAAGAAAAACTTTACTCATTTTTCAAATACAGAAAAAAAACCACATTCTACTTTGCGATTATCATGTGGGTCCATTGGATCCTCTAAAACACAATATTAAATCTTAGCCCTTTTTTTAACATTATGAAACATTTTGGTATTTTAGCACCCTAAGATTATTTCATCACTCAACAATTATTTTCAACTATGCCAAAAAGAAAAAAAAAAACAAATGATAAGAAATCAGAAGAAGAAGGTGATCACCTAGAATAATAATACAATTTAAAAATGTGTCATTTTTCAGGTGTTGTTGTTACTGAATTTCCCAAACAACTATACCACCTTTCAAGGAGAAAGAAAATAACACTGGAGATTCTGTTTCTGTAGTCTGCTAATAGCTTTCATTGAACTTAGCCAGTAATTCAACATTGTTCCTTTATGACGCAAGTGGTTGTCAAAAGTTACAGAGTCTAAGATTTTACCACACTTGAAAGCTACCAAGCTGGCTCAGCAGAGTCTCATGACTGTCGGCAGCAGACATAAGACTCCTACGTCTGAGATTTAAAAACTATTCCTTAAAGCACAGAAAGCAGTGTAAGCTTCATGCCTGTGTTGGTTGCCCTTGCTGCAGGGGACTCCAGGTGTGCACTGTCCCAGCAGTGCATCTGTGCCACAGCTTCAGAGCCTCAAGCATCGGGAAACCATGTATTTTATAATGGGCTACAAGCACACCCATTCTTGTCCTCAAGAGAAACATTAACTTTATTCTACTGGACAGTAAAGATGAATTGGCACAGAAAGATAAGTACTGCATGATCTCACGTATATGAGGTCTCTAAAATAGTGAAACTCATAGAAGTAAAGAGTGAAATGTGGTTGCCAGAGGGTATAAAGACATACCTTAGGCTGGGTGCAGTGTCTCGCACCTATAATACCAGCACTCTGGAAGGCCAAGACAGGTGGATTGTTTGACCTCAGGAGTTCAAGGCCACCCTGGGCAACATAGCAAAACCCCTTCTTTATTAAAAAAAATAATAATAATTTTAAAAGTTGCCTTGCATAGTGGCACAGACCTATAATTCCAGCTACTGGAGAGGCTAAGGTAGGAGAATAACCTGAACCCAGGAGGTTGAGGCTGCAGTGAGCCAAGATTGTGTCACTTCACTCTAGCCTCGGTGACAGAGTGAGACCCTGTTTCCAAAATCAACAGCATAAAACAATAACAATGCATCCTTGATACTGGGTGATGTATAAAGAAAAGAGGTTTAATTGGCATGGTACAGGCTTCCGCTTCTGGAGAGGCCTCAGGAAACTCTCAGCCCTAGTGGAAGGTGAAGAGCAGGAACACTTCACGTGGCTGTCAGGAGAGAGAGGGTAAAGGGGGAAGTACTACACATTTTCAAACAACTAGAGCTTCTTGAGAACTCACTCACTATCACGACAACAGCAAGAGGGACATGTAGCTTCATGATCAATCACCTCACGCTGACCCCTCCCCAGATGAAAAGGATTACAATTGGACATATGATCTGGGTGGGTACACAGACATAAACCATATCATTCACATATTGCCCCAGGGATCATTCATGTGTCACGTATTTATTCACAATAGCCAAGATGTAAAAACAGCCTAAATGTCCATTAACAGACAAATAGATTTTTTTTAATGTGGTATACACATGCAGTGGAATGTTACTTAGCCTTAAAAGGAGGGAAATTTAACAGTACTTCTGCCATGGGACAAATGTCCTCTATCTGCACTGTCCATAAAGTATCTACATAGGGCTGTGGAGGACATCAAGTTTGGCCAGTGTGACTGAGCAACTGAGTTTTGAATTGTATTGAGTTTTAAGTCATCTCAATTTAAAAAGCTGTATAGAGTGAGTAGCACAGCTTTAGGATCTAACGTTATATAATCAGGACATGAATTATATAAATGAAGTCTAGTACCATAGACCTTCAGATGGAAATAAGGTATCATCATTAAGTTGCTCATTAGCAACAAAGACTTCCTCACTCTTGATTTTGTGGCAAAAACCTGGACCATCCCACTTTGACTAAAGGACATGTGACAGTAATCCTTTCTTTGTTATAATGTTTGTGTGCTGAAATTCACTTGAAACAAAAAGGTAGGCTGTGTTTAGATTCTAATAACACTTCCTACTAATTTTTTTTACCATCCTACTCTTCTGTAAATTCTTCCTTCTGATTTAAATATATACTTATATGTTTTTAAAACCTCTGTCGGTTCAGATGGCAAATAGTAATGGCTTTTTTTCCTGGTTTCTGGAGGATTTAACATCATCCCAGTAGATCAAACAACATTTCTAAAACCAAATAATTTACCGTATGGTGAATAAGTTACTCTGTAAAGCACTGGGTTAATGCTCATGCTATTATTTACTATAGAACCACGTACTCTGTGAATTTACGGAATGAGAATGAATGACTGAAGTTGAAACCGTGAGGCTGGAGAGCATCTCTCCTGTACAAACAATACTCTATTTCTCCCACACATGGTTCTAGAAAATGGAAAGGGGACCTTCATTATTATAGGTCCTCTCAATGATACCCTCAGAAAAAAAAAGAATTGGATGCCACACCCTGTTGCTCTAGGTTCTGTTGGTGTCAAGATTTTGGTCCCCAGGGGAGGAATGTTTCCACAAGAAACAGCAATAATATGACTAACAAATTTTTGGTGAGGTCAAGCACTGGAGGAAATGGACAAAGGTGAGGTTGACGTGTTGGCTGAGTAATCCATGCGAACTATCCATCCAGTGTCTCGTCAATAGATTCCCTTTCTGCTTGCATCGGTGGGAGTTGTTTCCTGTTGCTTCAAAGAACCATGACTGAAATAATCTTTTAAAGTGAAACTCGGGGACTTTTTCACTGTCAGATGTTGACTGTCAGCCACCAGCAACTAAGAAATGACAATTAAAGTGTTCATGCTTTTATAATATATTATATCCTACGTGTCTATGGAGAGCATGTCTTTTTAAAAACCCAAGCTCTACTTGTAATTTGGCATTTTCCATACTTACTGTAAATCAAATATCCCAATTTATGTTTATTTTTTTCCTTACAGATACGAAATATTTTTTCCTGCTTTACCTCTAAGTCCTTTTCTTTTGCCTGTATCTTTCACATTGAATGATATAAGCAGAGTTGTAATTCTCTTTATGTCTATTGATTATTTTTCAATCTTCCACCTATTGATCAAAGCATTTGATTAGTAAAATAAAGTAGCAGTATCATCTGCCCAAGTGTGGGTACACTTGGGCACTTTTGCTTGAAGAGGAATGCAGATGTTTGTTTTTATTCTGGAAATGATTACAACTTTACTGCTGCATTGGAGATGCACATCAATTAACCTTATGAAATCATCCTACGTCTGTTTTCCAGGCTGTCTCTAGGGTTCCAAAGTCCAACCAGCCTGGACAGTAAATGAAAATGATTTGCTATTTACACAGAGCCTTTCATTTTCTAAGCAGCAAGCTCAGTCTTTCATCTTTTATTTACCTCCATCATAGCACGAGTCACACTGTACTAGGTGCTTGCTTTTCTCTCTCATTATGCTGTGCTCTACTTAAGATGGTCAACGTATGTGATAGAATGATGATGTATTGAAAAGAGAGAATAAATGAAAAGAGAGAGCAATGGAAAGAGGAAGGGAGAGTTTATCATCAAAAAAGTATGGCCTCTGTTCTGATCCAGTTAACGTTTAAGAGCAGGTAAGAATGCTTACACTATTTTATTCTAATACTTTCATAAATATTCTTGTGTATTTCTTTCAAATAGCACTTCTGTAAAAACAATTGGGTAAATATTAAGAGAATATTGGCTGAAGAGTATTCATATTATTAGCAATGATGTCATTCTAGCCTTGATTTCTCTAAAGAATATGAGTCAAGAATATGCCAGAGATGGCCACTGCTAGTGCTTAATGAATTTCATTGTCCCCAGGAGGCAGAGCTGGCCGAGACCCACAGGGGCATCTTCACCATGTGCTCCGGTGGGGCTCTTCCAGAAGACTGCTCTGAGGTCTCAAGCCCCAGCCATTCCATCTGGAGAATCTTGGGTTGAATTTCAAGTTCTCAGTGTGTAGTGAATGCCTGAGAGTCAATAGTCACCATTCTGGAAAAACACTGACATTTTGCTTCATTCATTCACCCAGACAGTAACTAAGTGACTAGTATACGCCGGGCACTGTAAAGTAGTAAAGAGAAGATGCAAAAATCCTGACTTCATTCTCAGAGCTTGCATTCTGTGGAAAAAGGTTACCAGTAAGCAAAGTACAGATCAAATATACATAATATTAGATGCTGATTATTTCTATAGACAAAAATAAAGCAAGAAAGAAAGTCAAGGAGTGTGTGAGTTTGTGGTAAGGGAAGATAAACAAAGTAGTGAGAAAGAGTACTATGTTCATCTATTCATGTAGAATATACATTATACATATTATATAAATATACGCATATGGTGGTTATATGTGCTATATGATTACAGGTGATAGATGTGATATATAGGACATATTATATATAGTAATAAATGTATAGGTATGTATGCTTTTATATATGAAAAATATAGACATAATATACTCTATGTTGTCATATATATGATATATACTATATGAATTGTCATATATAATAATATGTATGATATATGCTATATATTACGTAATACATATGACTATATGACTATAGTATATATGGTCATATATATGATCACATATACTATATATTGCATGTGTACTCTATATATGTATATATTGTCATGTATGATAATGTATTCATATATGATTGATACGATACAACATATGATACAAATACTATATGATAGGTGTACTATATATGGAATTATCTGTGATATACATGAGGATGACATACATATGAGGTATATGCGAGCTATAGATATAGAATATACAACATATATGATTTATATGTTATATATCTGAAATACCATCAACATAATGATGTCCAGGCTAGGTTCTCAAAGATTCTTCTTTGAATGGGGTAATGACATGGACAGACGTCAAAGTCCTAGTGTGAAAACCACACTAAGAGTTGCACAGGGTATAAGGGAACCAAGAAGCGGGCCCCTAACAACCTTCACAGGCTCCGTGTCCTCAAGGGCAGCAGAGACTCATTTGAACTGTGCTTAGAGACTCTGAGTTATTCTAGAGAGTTTCTGAGTTATTCTAGAGAAGTATTTCCCAAACTTCAGGTCCTGATGCACAGGGTGAGGAAATCAGTCTTCTGAGTATGAACAGACTCCCTTAGCAATAAAATAAAATAAAAAAGTACAATAAAAGAAAAGAGAATGAAAGAGAAAATGCTAGAGTGTAGTGCCAGATTGTGTGAGAGAGAAATATTTGTTTATGTTTATAGACAGTAGGTTAAAATGTAAAATGTGTCCTACTCTGGATCTGTCCAAATGAGTTTACAATCCAATGTTCTGGAACATATGGTGGCTAACTCCAAACCTAAACAATGACAGCAAGGCAGTCAGAGCCCTATTGCTGAACAATGACTATTGCTGAAGATCCAGAACTAGCAGCAAAAACAAAACGATCAAGCTGGGGTGACCTGGGAAGGCTGCCTCCTCCCTCTCCCTTTCCTCCTTATCATCTTCTCCAGCGTCGCTTCCAGGAGTGACGCAGCCTGGGAGCACAGCCCAGCGCAGGAGCCTGGCAATGCTGAGAGGAAGGAAGGTGTGCCACACGCCAGGGCAGGAGCCTTTTGCCACTGGGGACAATGCATTTGGGACACTTATCTATCAGCACAATGTAAAGATGCTCCAGCTAGGAACAGCTTTAAAACAGTAAAAAGTGATCTATTTTGACATCCAAGGGATTGCATCAATTAATTCATTACATCTGTTGGTGCTCTTGGAAGTTTGGATACTGTGTACAGTGGAGGAAACTCTGGATATGCATTATTTAACCTCATTCCCTGCTTTAGAAATCTGGTGAGTCTGGGCAAACTACTCAAACTCTCTGGGCCACATTGGTTTTATCTTGTAATGTGGATGGTCATAACTGCTTCCTAAGACCTTTACTAAGATTCTTTTAAAAGTAGTGTCTAGCCACCCATGACCCTCTTCACAGAACTGGAGAAAACCACCTTAAACTTCATATGGAACAAAAAGAGAGACCACATAGCCAAATCAATTCTAAGCAAAAAAAGCTGGAGGTATCACACTACCTGACTTCAAACTCTACTACAAGCCTACAGTAATCAAAACAGCATGGTACTGGTACCAGCACAGAGATATAGACCAATGGAACAGAACAGAGGCCTCAGAGGCAATGCCACACATTTATAACCATCTGGTCTTTCAAAAACATGACAAAAACAAGCAATGGGGAAAAGATTCCCTGTTTAATAAATGGTGTTGGGAAAACTGGCTAGCTATGTGCAGAAAGCAGAAACTGGACCCCTTCCTGGCACCTTACACTAAAATTAACTTCACATGGATTAAAGACTTAAATATAAGACCTAACACCATAAAAACCCTAGAAGAAAACCTAGGCAAAAACCATTCAGGACATAGACATAGGCAAGGACTTCATGACTAAGACACCAAAAGCATTGGCAACAAAAGCTGAAATAGATAAATGGGACCTAATTAAATTCCAGAGCTTCTGCACGGCAAACGAAACAATCATTAGAGTGAACTGGCAACCAACAGAATGGGGAAAAATTTTTTCAATCTACTCATCTGACAAAGGGCTAATACCCAGAATCTATAAAGAACTAAAACAGATTTACAAGAAAAATAAAACAAACAAACACATTTAAAAGTGGGCAAATGATATGAACAGACACTTTTCAAAAGAAGACATATATGAGGACAACAAACATATGAAAAAATGCTCATCATCACTGGTCATTAGAGAAATGCAAATCAAAACCACACTGAGATACCATCTCACGCCAGTTAGAATAGTGATCATTAAAAATCTGGAGACAACAGATGCTGGAGAGGATGTGGGGAAACAGGAACACCTTTACACTGTTGGTGGGAGTGTAAATTAGTTCAACCATTGTGGAAGACAGTGTGGTGATTCCTCCAGGACCTAGAAATAGAAATTCCATTTGACCCAGCAATCCCATTACAGGGTATATCCCAAAGGACTATAAATTCTTCTATTATAAAGACACATGCACAGGTATGTTCATTTCAGCACTGTTTGCAATAGCAAAGACCTGGAACCAAACCAAATGCCCATCGATGATAGACTGGACTGGGAAAATGTGGTGTGTGTGTATATATATATATATATATATATATACCACAATTAATTATATATATTAATTATATATATAATTAATATATATATTATATATTAATTATATATATAATTAATATATATATTATATATTAATTATATATATAATTAATATATATATTATATATATATAAAATGGAATATTATGCAGCCATTAAAAACAGTGAGTTTGTCTACTTTGTAGGGACATGGAAGAAACTGGAGACCACCATTCTCAGCAAACTGACACAAGAACAGAAAATCAAACACCACATATTCTCACTCAGGCGGGTTTTGAACAATGAGAACACATGAACACAGGGAGGGGAGCATCACACACTGGGGTCCGTTGGTGGGGACTAGGGGAGGGACAGTGGGGGTCAGACAGTTGGGGAGGGATAATGTGGGGAGAAAAGCCCAGATATAGGTGATGGGGAATGGAGGCAGCAAACCACATTGCCATGTAGGTACCCACGCAACAATCCTGCATGTTCTTCACATGTACCCCAGAACCTAAAGTGCAATAAAGAAAAAATATATATATATATTTTAAAGTAGCATCTATAAAACTCCTGGTCCAGTGTCTGGCAATCAGTAGGCATATTAATTCAAGTCCTGATTGTGTTATTAGGGCACATTATCTTACCAAAATAGCAATTGTTTGAATCTTGCAAGAACTCAGAATCAAGGTTAAAAAGGAACAAGAAACACCAACCGCTCAGGACAAAGACTCTTGATATTATTTAACTTGAAGGTGACATTGTAACAAGAACTTCTCAGCTGGAGTTAATTGATTTGAACAATTCAAGTCCACCAGGCATATCAGCCCAGGACAGCTTACCATGCTGGCTGAGTTAATTTTTTTCACATAGGTTTTGAAGGGCTGCAATGTTAAGAGGAGACCAAGGGCTGTGAGGTGAGTAAAACCTACCTGATCTCACTGTGAATGTTCCATGCTGAGGGAAGTGCCTTTGTTGCTGCCAGGGTTTAAGCAGCATGGTGTGTTTAGGTTACATTCAGGCAGCCGCATTTCCCTGCTGCAGTCCTTATCACTAGAAGTTGGCATATGCAAATCTCAGCAAGGACTGTCCCAGTCATCCTAAGACAGGATTAAAATACTCATCCCTTGAGTTCATGTCTTTTGCAGGGACATGATGAAGCTGGAAACCATCACTCTCAGCAAACCAACAGAACAGAAAACCAAACACCGCATGTTCTCTCTCGTAAGTAGGAGTTGAACAATGAGAACACATGGACACAGGGAGGGGAACATCGCACACTGGGGCCTGTGGGGGATGGGGGACTGGGGGAGAAATAGCATTAGGAGATACACCTAATGTAGATCGTGGGTTGATGGGTGCAGCAAACCACTATGGCACATGCATACCTATGTAACAAAGCTACACATTCTGCACATGTGCCCCAGAACTTAAAGCATAATTAAAAACCAGAAAACAGGTGTCATACTGGATTGGACCTGGAGGACGTGTCAAACCTTTCCTCTCTAGGTTGGCTTTTATAAGCAAAATGATGCAAATTAAGCACTGGCACATAGTTTATTTCATCATTATTGTTACCATTTTCTGTATGATAGACTATTATGTATATGAGTTTCTTCAGGAAAAATTACATATATTTAATATATGATCTTTGAAAACAATGCTCATCCCTGCACTGTGTACTGACCAAAGTATTTCTGTTTCTGTTATCCCATTTAAACTTCACAATTCATCTTGCTGTGGGCCGGATTCTGTGCTTGGTACCCAGAGCATCACTGGGGTTGTGTATTTTTTGCTTCATTTTACAGATGAAGAAAATAAAATTCAATGCATGTCAAGGGTCCTGCCCAGGGAAACACAGGGTGCAGGTGAAGGATCAGGATTCAAATCTGTGCCCTGATTGCAGGCTAAACGCTCCCAGGTATAATTCTCACATACCTAGACACAAAGTAAAGGCCGGACATCTTTCTGGAGTTCTCCTTTTTGTTCCTACATCTTGACAAATAATGTGTTCTCCAGCAAAATGATAATACTTGATATTTCCTGGAAACATTATGCTATGTTCTTGTCTCATTTTTTTCTGATCCAGTCCTTTTTCAAGAAATGTTTTTATATTTATTTTCTCCTTATGAGTTGCTCCTCCTCCTTTTCTCTTTCCAGACCCAGATTGGAACCCCTCCTCCCCCAGGAAGCCCTCCTTGATCCTTCCAATTGTCCAGGTGCTCTTTCTTTGCGCTCAAAGAGAACCTGACATTTCTCTCACATCTTTTAACAAATTATGTTGTCATATTTCTATTTTGCAGCCTGCCTTCTCCATTACACGGTAACCTAATTGAAGACAGGCCCCAAATCTTATTTCTCTTGGTGATCTATTCCCTAATAACTATGCCTCACACATAATAAATGTTGAGAAAATAAGATTGTTGATTAAATGAATGAAGAAAACTTACGTTAATTAGTCTGTGAACATAATATAGAATTGACTAAGGTCAAATTATTAGAAGTGCATTAAAAATGCAAAAGGAAGAGAAATAGAGTTTATTGGTTTGATATTTCATATCAGCTTTAACTACAGGAACACAAGGATTTGTTCTGAGTCAGAAAGTCGATGGTTGTCTGATTTTCGTCATGGGTAAGAGCTATGGTTTGAAGGCATGTTCTCTCCAAAATTCATGTTGAAACTTCATTCCCACTGTTGCTGTAGTAAGAGGTAAGGCCTTCTGGGAAGGACTAAATCATGAGAATTCCACCCTTATAAATGAAGTAATGCCCTTATAAAGGAGGCGTCAGAGACAGTTCACCTGTCTTGTTCTTCTGCTCTTCCGTCACACCAGCCAGGACACGGCACTCCTCCCCACTGAGGAGGCAAGAGCCAGGAGCTGCCCTGCAGGCAGAGAACAGGCACTTTCTAGACATGGAAGCTGCAAGCACCCTGAACTTGGAATTCACAGCTTCCAGAATTGTGAGAAATAAAATTTTTGTTACTCATAAATTACCCAGTTTCAGGTATTTTGTTATAGAAGCATAAATGGACAAAAATAGGAAGGTTTTTCTTCTATTTTATAATGTGATGGAATTGAATTTCTCATCACTTTCAATCAAACTGAAGATTACTCCTTGTTTGTTATTTGATGGAGTTGGCAAGAACATTATAAATTATGGAAAACCCGGGCTAGATAATTTATTTCTCTATTGCATAAAATTGCTAGCATCTATGGTTTACAGTTCTGAAGGTACATTTTGGAGGTTTTGTGATTTTTACTTTTATAAGGGACTATCACATGATAAAAAGTTCATATAACATGTATTATTTAAGAAGAACACCACCAGGCATGGTGAGTCATGCCTGTAAGCCCAGGAATTTGGCAGGCCAAGGTAGCTGGATCACTTGAGGTCAGGAGTTTAAGACAAGCATAACCAACATGGTGAAACCCCGTCTCTACTAAAAGTACAAAATTAGCTGGGTGTGGTGGCGCATGTCTGTGATCCCAGCTACTTGGGAGGCCAAAGAAGAATGGCTTGAACCCAGGAGGCGGAGGTTGCAGTGAGTTGAGATCACGTCATTGCACTCACTGCACTCCAGCCTGGGCAACGTGAGTGAAACTCCGTCTCAAAAAAAAAAAAAAAAGAAAGAAAAAAGAAAAGAAAAGAAGAAGAAGAAAAGAACACTAAAACTCCAGAGTTTGAGAAATAGCCAGCATGGAGCTTGAGAAATGAAATATGAACAGTAATTTGGAAGCATCCCGGTGCTACTCCCCATTTGCAATCTCTAGCTTCCCCTCAGAGAGAAGATGACACATCATCAACTGTAAATTTAAATTTCTTGCTTTCTTTCAAAACTGAACTATCTGCTATCCTCCTATTCCCCAATTGATCTATTGCTTAATTTTGCATTTTCCTCAGTTGACTGTACTACCTGTATTACTCTGCAACTTACCTCTTTTACCCACTATGCTGTTTTTGAGCTTCATCCACACTGATATGCTCAGCTGGGGTTTGTTCCGTTTTCCCGACATGCAGTTTTCCTGTCTGGTGATGGTGTCACAGTGCGTTCATGTAATAGTATCAGATGCTTCCATTAACCCTCCCATGAACATCCTTGCTCATGTTTCCTTGGCACGTGTATAAAGGTTCCTAGGACAGGCTCTGAGGGGAAGAAAGCTCGAAAAAATTCGAGCTCTGAAGCTCAACTTTACTAGGCAGTTTCACGAAAATCTGCCAGTGTGATAGTACCACGCTACACCACAGCAGGTCAGAGAGTTCCCAGCGTTACATAACCTCCCCAATGTCTGAGACTGCTTGACTTTATTTTTGACTCTCATGGTTTCAGTGTGGTTTTAATTTGCACATCATCACTGACGCGTGAGGGTGAGCTCCCTGCTGTGTGGATGGAACAGGAATGGGACCCTGTCATGTTAGTGGCCATGGGCCAGGGTCCTCTGTGTCTTCTCACACTATCTTTTACTGATGGGAAGATGTGAATGAGAGTGATCCCCACATTATGAGGTTATTGAGAAAAGCATATGCAAGATCATGTATAAAGCACCTAGAATACAGTAGGTGTTTGAAAGGTAGCCGTCATTCTTTCTGGTTGCTGTAATATTCTGTTACATCTGTCACCTTTTATCCTATTGTCCATTCTCCTAACTCAGGACCAGCCTGCCTGACAAACTGCAGTTAGATGTCCAGATACACGTTTCAATGTTGGGCATCCACCCATGGATGCAGGAACTTTCACCAGTTACAGCTTCATCAGCTCAGCTGCAAACTAAGAATCCTTTAAGAGTGGACCCTCCTTGGCAGAGAAAGAATTAGGCTGCTATCCATTTCCCACGTAGTTCTCAGGGCAGAGATCAGACATAAAGAGCAAGAAGGGAAATGGCCTTAACCCAGGAGGAGGAGGTGGTGTGCGGTGCCTTGACCGACTTGTTTACAGGCGAGGTTGCCAGAGAATATGGAGACAGGCTGGGCCAAGGCCAAGCAGCATGGAAGGCTCGCACCGGTGGTTAAGAGCTGATGCGTTAAGCTCAGGGGCAGGTGGAGTTGGATGGAGGGGCAGGTGGAGTTGGATGGAGGGAGGGGCAGGTGGAGTTGGATGGAGGGGCAGGTGGAGTTGGAGGGAGGGGCAGGTGGAGTTGGATGGAGGGGCAGGTGGAGTTGGAGGGAGGGACAGGTGGAGTTGGATGGAGGGGCAGGTGGAGTTGGAGGGAGGGGCAGGTGGAGTTGGATGTAGACCCCCACTGAGTCTACACAGCAGGACATCAGGGGACATCAAATTCCTCCAGAGTCCAGCTTAAGAACCCGACTCCACTGGAAATTGCCAAAGTCAGCAGAGACTGACCCAGGTAAGGCTAAAAGTCAGTGGGGAAATGATGTTTGTATCCC
>CM052654.1:136908181-136942053 GCA_028533165.1 Leontopithecus rosalia
GGAGGGGCAGGTGGAGTTGGAGGGAGGGGCAGGTGGAGTTGGATTGAGGGGCAGGTGGAGTTGGAGGGAGGGGCAGGTGGAGTTGGATGTAGACCCCCACTGAGTCTACACAGCAGGACATCAGGGGACATCAAATTCCTCCAGAGTCCAGCTTAAGAACCCGACTCCACTGGAAATTGCCAAAGTCAGCAGAGACTGACCCAGGTAAGGCTAAAAGTCAGTGGGGAAATGATGTTTGTATCCCAACTATGTGTCAAGTGCCTTCCTAGGCCCTGGGTATATAAAAACTATCTCGTTCCCCATCTCCTGGAAATTAGAATCTAACGGTTTAGTTAAATGCAAAGCAAACAGTGGCAAACAGTAGAGCCCATATTTACAGCCACATGGTGTGATAAAAAGAAACGTGGAGGATTCCATAAGGATAGAGAAGAGATATTTGATCTGGGGAAGCACTTTCTAAGAATGAGCAGGAAGAAGTCACGTGTCACAGGACACAGCAGGAAGCAGCCAGTGGACACCAGGCTTAGTCAAGGGAATAAAAACAGTCAAGTATGAGTTAGAGAGAAGACAGTGAAGGGAGCTAACATTTCCAGAGGCTGGGAGGTTGCAGAGGCTGGATCACAGACAGCCTTGTAGGCCGCTCAGAACAGCTTGGTCTTGGCTGGGCACAGTGGCTCACACATGTAATCCCAGCACTCCGGGAGGCCAAGGTGGGTGGCTCACCTGAGGTTAGGAGTTTGAGATCAGCCTGGGCAACATGGCAAAACTCCATCTCTACTAAAAATACAAAAATTAGCCAGACATGATGGTGCACAGCTGTGGTTTCATCTACTCGGGAGGCTGAGGAGACAGAAGGATTGCTTGAACCAGGGAGGTGGAGGCTGCAGTGAGCTGAGATTGTGCCACTGCGCTTGGACTTATTCCAAGAGAGATGGAAAACCAAGGGGCCTTTGAAGTAGAGAAGGCTCATGATGTGGCTTGTGTGTTTAGGTGAATCCCAGAGAGCAGGTGTAGAGAGTAGGTTGGTGAGAGGCAGGAGTGAGTGCAGGGAGACACTGTGAAAGGCAGAAGCAGTACAAGGGGTACCTGAAGGTAGCCAGAACAACAGTGTAAACACGGTGAAAAATCCATGTTAATATCTCAGATGGTCCAGAAAATTCTGCTGAATGCAGACTGTATTCTGCTGCTACTTAAGCATTAGTATATTCTTGTATTATATATTTTTTGAGACAAAGTCTCGCTCTGTAGCCCAGGCTGGAGTGTAGTGGCATCATCTTGGCTCACTGCAACTTCCTCCTTCCGGGTTCAGGTGATTCACCTGCCTCAGCCTCTGGAGTAGCTGGGACTACAGGTGCCCCCATCACACCCCGATAATTTTTCTATTTTTAGTTGAGATGGGGTTTCACCATATTGGTCAGGCTGGTCTCAAACTCCTGACCTTAGGTGATCCACCTATCTCAGCCTCCCACAGTGCTGGGATTACAGGCGTGAACCACCGTGCTCAGCCCGTATTATTAAATTCTAAGATGAGGAGACTTAAATCATATTTTTGAGTTATAATCAAATCTTCTTATGTGTGTACATATATGAGAAAGAAATGAGGAAAACATGACAGTGGAGAAGAGGGTACTAGCCTGAGCCTTCCCATCCTGACTGCAGCTTCTTTTCCACGTGACTTTAAGTATGTACTTACTATGCTGCGGCCCTGGTTCTTCTTGTTTGAAATGATGGAATTCGATTGCATTTTTTTCAGGTTTCTTCCAAGTAAAATTTAAATATAGGTCTAGAAGCATTAACTGGGTTTGTTTCAATGTAATATAGTATTGAGGAAGGTGCTTTTGTCTTCCATTCAAAATTATTAGGTACTATTCTAAGATCTCAAGAGCACTTATGAGTTTTTTTACATTTTAAAATTTGAGTAAAATGCAAAGAATATATCAAGCTTTTAGACAGTATGAGAACATTTCAATCTCAGAATGGTACTACTAATAATATAGGCTATGATCAAAATATTTATCTTTGGTTCTATTATTCGTAACTGTACACCTGCAATTTCTCTAGTCTCAGACCTCAACAGTCAGCATCCAAGCACACAGATAGGGGACGCTAAAGTTTGCAGCAGAATTTCACAGGGTTTTTATGCACAGGATACCTGTAACTCCTGTGTCAGCCTCCCACAATAGTGGAGAAGGATTCTCTTACCTTGCGGAGAAGCCAGCTGATGGTCAGCAGGAGACAAGGTCATTTGACTTGCTGAAAGTTGGGGAGATGAGAAGCGGTAGAGAAAGGCATTGGTTCTGAATCTGGGGCCCTTTGCAGGGTGCCTATGACTTTAATGATTCCACTGGCAGACCCATCCTCAGGAAAATGAACCTCACTTGTGCATATACACACACATACATACCCCAAAATTTGACAGGAAATGCAGGCAATGATGAGCCTTCTTTTAGTTAAGAAAGTCAGAATGGTTAAGTGAATCCAGCAGATGAGTCCCTTGGAGAGGAATCTTCCGGATCTCAGCTTGAACTAACAACGTCCTCCCATTTCCCCTGTCACTGGCTTGGGAATGTAAGACATTTGTAGCACCTCTATGTTCAGAAGGTTCCACATAGCGCATCAACCATTCCAGATTCTAGACATCTGGCTTTTCTTGACAGCTTGTAGTAACGTGACTGCAGGTACTGGCAGGGAAGGAAAGCTTCCCATGGAATATTTATTGGTAAGGGCAAGCAGAATGAGGAGACAGAGCAGGGTCCTTGGAGAGGAGCTGGAGCAGAGATGTGGATGGAGCCAAGAGACTGTAGCAAGATATGAGATTGGCGAGGGGACAAGCTTCAGGGTGGCAGAATGAGTTGACGTAAGGAGGCACTGATTGGAAAGGGCTGCAGCTGAAATAGCAGGTGAGCAATGACAGAAAATGGGAAGAATGTCAGCTGCAGGTGGGCAAAGATGGGTTCTTGTAGAAATTAGAGAAGCATTGGTCTCCGTGGATAACGAACAATAAAGACAGAAGAGCATAACATTGGAAAGAATTATACTAACCGAATCTGACCAACTCGATAAACAAAAGTTCTGTATATTCTGCCCTCCCTTAAGATTGCTCTGAGGATAAAATGATCTAATATATATAAAAATAGGCGTTGCATGCTATAAATCATAATGTGTCTATAAGGTATTATGCTTGAATATCCCTTAAACTACTGGGCTTCTTCCCCATTTATTAAATCGTCACCACAGGTGTTACTGACACCTATGTTTGTAGTTGAAACTCTGTGCAATCCCACTCCTGGCTCTATAGGAAAGGCTCTGCTTATGTGAAGGACGATGGTCCGGGAAAGAGCTCTTCCACGGAAAGAGTGGGTTGAGTTGCCTCAGCTGGGCATGAGGAAAATGCCCCAACGAGGAAGACAGGAGTGATTCTGAGTACAACTCACTTATTGTTCTCGGGTCCATATTTCAAAAATTCCTGTCTGACTTCCTGGGAAAGCAACTGTATGGTAAAAATGGAAAGAACTGTTGAGTAAAACCTCTGCGATATGGGATTAAGACACTGAGGACACGAGGCAGGGCTGCTTGGTGGACTGTGTAGCAGGGAAGGAAAGGTGGTGCCCAAGATGGGGTCACGAGTGGAGCTCGCGGCTGCTTGAGTGTTGGGCCAGCCAAAACTTGGGAGGGAGACAGAGAAGAGCTCATCAGAGCTCAGAGGGCATAAGCAAGGAGGCACCCTCAGCGGCTTCAGCAGTGACACAGAGTCCCACCTTCGTTCAGCTGGGACAGCGGCTCTGTACCCCAGAGAGGAGAGGAGGAGGAGGAGGAGGAGGAGGAGGAGGAGGAGGAGGAGGAGGAGGAGGAGGAGGAGGAGGAGGAGGAGGAGTGCCCTGTAAAGACCCAGCTATCTGGGTCAGTCAGTGCTTGCAGGGGATCCACATGGAGCCTCTCAGGATTTGTGGAGGACGATTCCAACTGTGAACTGGAGTTTCGACAATTCTCAGAGGCTGCAGGAGAAATCTGTTTTCCAGCTCTTGTTTCGGCTCTCCAGGCTGAAAGGGGTATTCAAGCTTTATGCTCATTTGGCACCATGTTTCACTGGTTGATTTTATGTGCTTGAGGTTTGTCCTTCATGCCGCCCATTCACATTTTATCCATTCAGACTAATCACGTTAGCTCAGTTACAATTCCCCTGGTCAGTTTGGGGCCAGTCTTGGCTCCTTCCTCAGTCCCCTTTAAGCTGTCTTTTGATCAAACACCCAGGAGCTCCTGGAGTCATACAGGACAGCGTAATCCATATCGTCTGCAAAGAGGAAATTGCTATTGCCTGCTTTCTTTCTGACTCATCCCTGCTGCTGTCAGATCTTCTCATGGGGGATTATTTTTGCATTTATTTTGGGTCCTCTTTGGAGTGGACTAGTAGATACAAGTTCCTTTCTCATAGCCTACTCACTAAACAGCCTGAAATACTTAGGATTCCCCCAGGGCCAGGCCTCCTCTTCCCATTGTTCATGCTGCTCCCTTCACCAGCTTCTTAACTGATAATCCTTTTCAGCTGAGTTATTGTCACCTCTGGGAAGGCATCCTGACATCCCTCCCCTCTTTTGTCAGGGGAGTTTTACTCATTCCTAGATGTCCCCACCTCACCTTTATGAAAGGATTTATTCATTAATTTAATCTTTCATTCATTTATCTATTTAATCACATGTTTACGGAGCACCTGCCCATGCTAGTCTGTAGATATAATGAAGGAAGCTCAGCTCTTCCTCCCATAAATTTCACAGCTCATTTGTTCATCCTGTAAATACGTGCTGAAAACTTACTATGTGTTAGGCACTGTCCTAGCCTCTAGGATGCAGCAGTGAATGCAACATTCTGTCTTCATCGAGAGAAAAAAAAAGAGGTTAATGGAATAAGCATAGCGAGGGCTATGGGATGATCTCTCACACAGATTAATGCTTTGATAAAAAGTAAAATTTCTATGAGGTCACATTCCAAGCAAATCAAGAAGGCAGGGAAATTTTCTCTGAGTAGATGGTGCTTGAGTTGCTGTCAGAAGGAGACTAGAGCTAATTAGAAAAAGTAATTGGACAAGGGAGGAAAACCATGTTCAAAGACCGTGCTGAGAAGGAACCAGTACATGTCTGCATATCTGAAAGGCATTTGGAGCGCCTGGCCGGGCAGAGAGAGGAAAGAAAGCAGAGTGGGAGGTTGAGAAAAGCAGACTCAGCAGGTACACACTGGCTGATGAAGAAATTTATTTTCATCTTAAGAGCAGTGAAAAGACTTTAAAGAGCTGTCTTGCTGCAAAAAAGAAAATGAACTCCAAGAACCATGAGAAGAATCTGGTGTACTCATCTGTTCTCATTCTCTAATAAAGACATACCCAAGACTGGGTAATTTATAAGGGAAAAAGGATTAATTGACTCACAGATCTGCATGGCTGGGGAGGCCTCAGGAGACTTACAATCCTGGCGTATGGGGAAGCAAACACATCCTTCTTCATAGAATGGCAACAAGGAGAAGTGCCAGGCAAAAGGTGGGGAAGGCCCTTATAAAATCATCAAGTATCTTGAGAACTCACTCACTATTATAGGAACTCCATGATTAAGTTACCTATCACCAGGTCCCTCCCATGACCCATCAGGATTATGGGAAGTAAAATTCAGGAGAAGATTTGTGTGAGGACACAGCCAAACCATATCAGGTGGTAAGAGAATCATAGCAGAAGTACAGGCAAGAAATGACTAGAGCTTTTTCAGGGTATGGCAATAGAGAAGAAATATTAACAAGTAGAATTGAATATAATTCAGATTAAAACTTAGAGCACTTGTCTTTGGATTAGATGTGGGAGAAGGATAAGTAGGCATGTCACGAGGATCATTCCAAGCTCTTGGTTTATACAATCGGGAGATAGTGCCTCTGCTGTAAAGGCAAGAAACACGTATTAGAACCAGGTTGAGAAGAACTGAAGGTGGATGTGTTGAATGTGAGATATGCTTGAGATATTCAGATTTGAGTATCTAGCTGGATTTATAGATCTGGAGACTAGAGAAAAGATCTTGGCTGAATAAAGAAATGCAAGAGTCAGTGGTTCATTTACAGGATTTTAAGCATCAGTAGGGGGTCAGCTCCACAGTATAAAGACTGTTGGAATTATTTACCTCAAGCCTACATCCTCTATTAACCTCTGAGGTCATTGAAATCAGAGATCAAATCTTATTCATCTTTGAAAACTCCGCTTCTAGTATGATGTATTCATACATTGAATAATGAATGATGAAAAAACACATAAATAACAATTTACAACCAAGTCCCACATCAAGTACTTCCCAAAGACCTTAGTCCTCGAAGCAACCCCACATGTAAAATAATGTAACTTCACCATTTTTTTTCTGATGAGGAAACAAACTATTAAAGGTAGATAAGTTTCCCAAGGTTAAAATCTAGGAAATGGCCAAATTGTAATTCAAAATAAGGTCTATCTAATCACAGACTTCCGGCTACAATTTCTACACTCATCTATCTGTGTTCTAATGAAAAGGAATCAGAAAAGCAAAGAAAAATCCAGGGGCAAGTCTTCCATGGGCTGAGATACCTTTGTTAACACCTACAAAGAAAGCCTGAAGCCTGTTCATAACAGAATCAGGCCAGAGGTGGTCACATTAGTCACAGTCTATTAAATATAAAGTCCATTTGTTCTCAATGAAGCCATCAGCAAGTACTGACTTCATGTTTAGAGCTTCAGTTAAAATCAACTAGTTTTATGGATGTTTAAAAACAGCAAGTTTTATGGACTTTTTCTTTAAAGTTCACCTGCCACTGAAAAACTTTAATCCAGATTTGGCTTTAAGATATGTTTACCGCAAAGGAAATATACAAAGAAAACACTGATGGAAAGCACTAACATCTTTTTCCTTGTTCTGGTCATGATTTTGTGTCATATAGGTCATCAACAAATTGCTGATGTGGTATTGTTTCTTTCTCGTTACTTCTACCGATACTCTCTTTAATTTAGTTATCTGTAGGGTAGCTTTACCGACGAATTAAAAACTCAGATGAAATATGAGAAATAATCTCCGAATTCGGTTGTGGCTTTCAAAACTACTCACTTCTTTCCAACTGAGTATCCTCAGTAAATTTCATTAATTTTTTTCTCTTTTGTTTCTCCATCTGCTATGGAAAAATAAATAATAGCTGAGCCTGCAGAGGACTGGATACAATATATGTAAATCAGCCAAGATTTACATATACAGCATTTGACCTATAGGGGTAATTCACTAACTGATAGCTGTTTTTACTTTGCTTTTCAGGGATTAGGCTTCTTGAAAATTGCTATAGTGGAGTATATTATATTTCTCCCACAAAACCTTCACAGCTAAAGATGTTTCAAGCAGATGTTGTTATTGCTTTTGTAATAAGAATCTGGATAAAAGGCAAACACTAAAAAATGAGAATTACTTCTAAGTAAACAGTGGATTGAACACACACATATTTATTTTTGTTCCTTCCCATCCCTCCACTAAAATTACACTTAAAAAAAGATTTTTAAAGCTGTAAGCCTACAAAAAAGAAGTGAATGGAAGAGGCGATAATTCTACATTTTGATGGCTGGAAAGCAAACAGATGAGAAACAACTGACTTAGCAGATTCAAAAAGGCCAACTCCGAAACTTGCAATGGGAAAACCCAAGAACTAACTTAGCTGTACCCTGAGAGCCCTCAGAAGGCTCACTAATTCACAAGCCAGGTGTTTGTCCTCTCCACACCTGTGGAAGAGTGCCCTTCTCTGCCCCCACAACCCCACGCCATGGGTGACTGGAGGATTTTACTCTTTGAAGATGACAAAAGGAAAAATCTTCGGTTGGCAGATGCACCGTCATGTGAAACAGAACACGGTGTGGATGTGTATCACCTGAATACAGGAAGCTCCATCCATTCTGTGCTCCTTCAGATGTGCTTCTCCAGGCAGAAGTCTATGTCTTCTTAAAAATCCTGAGCAGCCTAAAAAACAACACTTAGAAATATCAACTTGGGGACCTTTAAGCAATGCTTCAGCAAGATTCCACTATGAAGAAGCTCAGCTGACACACCCTGCCCAAGAGCCCAGCATATACAGTCAGGTTTTTAATATAATGAATTCAAAAATGTGCAGATGACCAAGGATTCCTGAAGAAATTCACTATCCTGAAAGATTAACATACCTAGCAAATACAATGTGGAGGAAATAGAGAATGTGCTGAGAGAAAAAATAAAAATAAACTATATTATGTTTTCCAAAAAGTAAGTGGAGTTCTTGTATTTGTGCACTAAAAACAAGACAGCATGAAGAAAGGAATATTCAAAGAACAAAGACAGAGTTATGACTACAGAAATGAAAAATTAATGACTACAGAAATGGAAAGTTTGACAGAAGAGTTGGAAGATATAATTGAACAGAAAAGTAGGAAAAATAAAGACTTAGGAGGTGAAAAATAGGAAAGAAGAGAAACTCAGAACCAAGTCCAAGAGGCACAATGCTGGGAAAATAAGAGTTCTGGAAATCAGGAATAAATAATAGTCACAATCATTCCTCAGAACTGCAAGACACAGTTAACAGCCTGAAATGGCCCATCAGTACCCAACTCAAGGGAAGCAGGTCTGCACAGCAGGAAATAGTCTGATTGGATTACGGTTCTTTTCCCTTCTCACGCTTGTTAGTTCATTGTGGGCAGGGAAACCTCATTGCTCCTTTGACTTGGACTTGGCCATATGACTAGCACTGGGCGATGGAATGTAAGCAGGTTTGCTATACCCCACATCTGGCCAGAGGCTCTAAGTGTGCCCATGGGGTTTGGATGAAACTTAAACATTCTTGCCTTGTGCCCTGAGAAGCTCACCCTGCAGGTAGTTAATGTTCCTCCAGCCTGAGTTCCAAGCTGAGAAATGCGATGCCTGAATTTGACTCATAAATACACACAGAGCCAAAGGAGCTGACCTGCAGAGCAATGTGTGAGAAAACCTTCTGACATTTAGGGTTATTTATTATGCAGATTTATTGCAGCAATTATGGTCCATAAATCCACCGAGAAGCATTAATATAAATTTCAGTAAACTAGAGACAAAGAGAAGATTGTAAAAATGTTCACAGAAAAAAGCAGTTCATACACAAAGAATAAAAAAATTAGAATAACTTTAGATTTCTTTAAAGGGACCCAGAAACTGACTTGAAGAAAATGAATGTCTTCAAATTTCTATTTCTTTATTTGATTTATTTTATGATATGGAGTCTTGCTCTGTTGCCCAGGCTAGAGTGCAGTGGTACCATCTTGGCTCACTGGAACCTCTGCCTCCCAGGTTCAAGCAATCCTCCTGCCTCAACCTCTAAAGTAGCTGTCATTACAGGCCTGAGGCACCATGCAGGGCTAATTTTTGTATTTTTAGTAGAGACAGGGTTTCTCCATGTGGGCCAGGCTGTTCTCAAACTCCTGACCTCAAGTGATCCGCCTGCCTCAACCTCCCCAAGTGCTGGGATTACAGGTATGAGCCACTATGCCCAGCCGAATGCCTTCAAATTTCTGAAGAAAAAACAATTTCCAACCTAGATTTTATACAATCAAATGACATTTCTGACAAGCTCCCAAACAGCTTACCTCTCATGCTCACTTTCCTGGGAAGTTGCTGAGGAAAGCAAAAATGAAATAAAACAGAAAGGATAACACATAATAGACAAAGGAGGAGCCCAATATGAGAAGATAAATCAATCTCTAAGATAATGGTAGAGAGAGATCCCAAGCTACTGACTGTTCTCAGGCCTGGGAGCAAGCGGCCTGGCAGAAGCTGCGGCATGCGGGGCGCTGACACACCGGGCCAGCTGTGCTCACACCTTTTGCGTGATGCCATCCCATTAACCTGATGAAGCACCTGAAGAAGTGCTCCAACAATATGAATCAGACAGCAAAAGAAAGAAGACGTAAGACTCGGAAAGCAGGGATCTGTTTCAGAAGGGGACTTCCCCCGATGACTGTGTGGGAAGTCCCATGATGAGGCTGGATGGATGAGCCAGAGTGCAGTCAGTCCTGGAATAGAGACACTGGTGATCCCCTGAGTGCTCCAGGAAGGAACATAGGAACTGACCCTTTACTGATGCAACAAACCTTATAGAAAACCAGAACAGAGAAGATGTGGAAAGACTGAACAAGTGACACACAATTCTAAACAAATGATAAAACAAGACAAATGCTAACATCAGGAAAAAATTTTTTTAAAATGTCATCATAATACCCTATAATACACAGCTATGTATAATAATTGCATAGCATAATAATAATTACACTGGTGTTCATTAAACTAACATTTTTCTAATTGCTATTTAAGAGGACTGGTGAAAGAAGGCGAGGGAACGGTAATATAAGAGAATTAAAATCTCATCTGTCATGATAGGAATTAGATAGATAATATTTAAAAATAATGAATCAAAAGATGGCAGGCATATAAATGTTTTTTCAAGACCAAGAAAAAGCCAAAAAGGGTGAACATGGTTGCCTCTGATAAGGGACACAAGATGAAATGAGAGGCAGTGAAACAAGGAAGTTCTGTATTTAATCATAGAATTTTCAGTAATATCTAATAAAATGTTACTTTTAATCTTAAAAGTGAAAAGATGTTTCAAAGATCAAGAATTTAAAAGCACATGTGACAGAGCGGAATGGATCAGTATTCGGTCTAGAAATCTTGTCAAGTGGTGGGTGTCAGATGATTTGTTTTCATTTGTCCACTGTCTTACAGCTGAGTAAATGGTGGAACCGGCAGGCAAACCCACTTGTCAGTCTCCTCAGCACAGGTGGGCCCCCCATTTCGCAGAGCATAGACTTGCTTGGAGTGAGCAGCCAGGGCAGAGCCCGGGCTTGGACTGGTTCGTTCAGGGTTGGTTTGGGAACGGTTAACCCAAGGACACAAGGTCAAGGTTTTCACCTATGGATTGAGCTCTTCGGCTTCATGGGGCCTCAGAAATTCCCACTAATCCCAAACAGCTGCCTTGCAAATGTCTCATGAGTTCTTTATTAATTCTCTCATGAAACAAGCAGTTATTCAGCACCTGCTACTCTTCAGGCACTTTACTGCATATCGGGAATTTCAAAAGAAGAAATGATTTGGATGCAAAGAAAGGGGCATTATTTGCGATGATTTCCTGTGAGAGCAGGGGAACAAGATCTTGAAATTGATATCATCCATTCAATTACCAAAATGATTTTACATCTACTATTTCATCTGATTTTCATCAAAAAGGCTGTTTAGTATATATCTGCTATGCTCCTTTGATACATGAGAGAGCTAAATCTCATGAAAGTTAAGTAGCTTTGTGAAGTTCATAGAGCTCACATAGAATGGCTCTGAAGCTTCAAATTCATGTTTTCTCAGGCCAAGTCCAGGACTTTTAAAATGACATCACACTGCCTTTGAAATTCACTCACCCACTTTCCTCATTCAACAGATCTGAAAACAGAACGGATGTAGCTTGACCACACAATTAACCCAGAAATCTGAGTCTGTCTGATGAATGCCCACACCACCAGCTCCCTTGATCCCTATCAGCTCTGCTCACTGGTATCTTCGATGATCTCCCAAGACTGACTGTAAATACCATCGCAAGGTACTGTGGCCACCTCCTACAATTCCTCCCTAAATTAAGGTCATGACAAAAGTATTGGTCTTCTAGCTTTGCTCTTCTTCCCATTCAGCACGGCTGAATGGGCACATATGTGACCCAAACTGGTAAGTTGCTGTTATAACTAGATGCAGCATGTCTGCAGTGCGGATGGCTGGGCCTACTTGTAATACTCCTTTAAGTCTTGATGTTTAGATCATTAAATTGGGCAGCTCTCCAATAAAAATGCTTTCACACTGTTGGTGGGAATGTAAATTAGTTCAAACCATTGTTGAACACAGTGTGGTGGTTCCTCAAAGACCTAGAACCAGAAATGCCATTTGACCCAGCAATCCCAATCTTGGATATACAACTAAAGAAATGTCAATTATTCTGTTATAAAGATACATGCACGTGTATGTTCACTGCATCACTACCCACAATAGCAAAGACATGGAACCAACCCAAATGACCATCAATGATAGACTGGATTAAAAAAATGTGGTGTACATACATCATGAAATACTATGCAGCCATGAAAAGGAATGAGATCATGTTCTTTGCAGGGACATGAATGGAGCTGGAAGCCATTATCCTCAGCAAACTAACACAGGAACAGCAAACCAAACACTGCATGTTCTCAGTTATAAGTGGTGTCTGAACAATGAAAACACATGGACAAAGGGAGGGGAACAATGCACACTGGGGCCTGCTGGGGGGTGGGGAGAGGAAAAGCATCAGGATAAATAACCAAGCACACTGGGCTTAATACCTAAGTGATGGGCTGACAGGTGCAGCAAATCACCATGGCACACGTTTACCTCTGTAACAAACCCGCACATTCTGCACATGTATTCTGGAACTTAAAATTAAATTTTAAAAAATCAAGCAGCTCTCTGAGCCAGGCACATATCAGACTTACTGAAAACGAAAGACGAGTCTAACTGTTTCCTGATTTTTACCCTCCAGGAGCTCATGACCTAGAATGAAGGACAAAGAGGTGATTTCAACATAGTGTGATAGGTTAGATTTGAAGGACACAGAAAGAGTCTCATGTTATATAAAGATCGACAGCAGGAAGAAATAGAGTAACGAAAGAAAGAATGTTCATTTTACCCAGTTATTTCTTGTATGTTTGAACTCTGTAACTAAAGACTTTTCCATTCACTTTTAGTATCTTTCATTCTAAGTGCATTTATTTTACCACATGGCACTTAACAGAGTACATCTGTATATTTATTTGTGTTTGTTTATTTAATGTCTTTCTTTTATACGAAATAGAAAGGCATACAAGTCAAGAATTGTGCCTATTTAGTTATCTACTTTATGTAACCCGAAAGCTTCTTTAGGGCCTGGGGCACAGTGATGCTCAATAAATACGGGTTAAGTGAACAAGTGATGAAGGGCCACTGTGTGTGTTTATTCTTCTCTGTGAAAAAGCACCTTTTCGACCCTAAAACTTTTTACTCTAATTATTAGGATTAAATATTTCAAGCATGGTGTGTTACTTTGTTAGAAGACAATCATGATGTGGTGAAGAATGAGGCTAACTCAGCAATCTTCAAAGCTTAATTTTCAATTAATTAAAAGTACAGTTTATTCTCTGAATGCCAGCTATCATTGTACGCATAGTTAGACCATGTCAACTGATGCTGTGTGTGAGGGTAAAATGCTGAAGTCCTTCTGGGCTGAGGCTGAATTTCAAAATATGGTCAAACCAATAACATGGCATCTCTAAGAAGGTTGCCTTATCAGGTGAATCACTTGAGGCAAGAGTTCGAGATCAGCCTGGCCAGTACAGGGCAAAACCCCCTCTCTACTAAATATACAAAAGTTAGCCAGACACAGTGGCACATGCGTGTAGCCCCAGCTACTCGGGAGGCTGAGGCATGAGAATCGCTTGAACCTCAGAGTGGAGAAGGGTGTCACAGTAAGTCAAAATCAAGCCACTGTACTCCAGCCTGGAAGATACAGACAGACCGTGTCTTAAAAAAAAAGAAGAAGAAGAAGAAACAAAGAAAGAAAGAAAGAAAGAAAGAAAGAAAGAAAGAAGGAAGGAAGGAAGGAAGGAAGGAAGGAAGGAAGGAAGGAAGGAAGGAAGGAAGGAAGGAAGGAAAGAAAGAAAGAAAGAAAGAAAGAAAGAAAGAAAGAAAGAAAGAAAGAAAGAAAGAAAGAAAGAAAGAAAGAAAAAAGAAAGAAAGGTTGCCTTACTCACCTCCCCATACACAGATACACAGGCTGGCCTAATCATTTATTTAATTCTCATGACTGTTTCAAAGGGATACATTTTGCTTTCCCAAGTGCCACAGGAGCAGCTGTCTAATAACCCCAAAGCTCCCTTGCCTTCCACCCACTGAAAGAAGATTGTATCAACCTGACCTCTGCTAAATCCCAATTTCCACAAAGCAACAAAGGAGTGAAATGATGCTTTGGGAGTCTGTAGTGAACCTGTTCGGATCCCACCTGGATGTCTCACAGCAAAATGTAAGCTGCTGGGGAGGTGGGCAGTTTTCCTTTGGAGAGAAGGTGGCTCTGGCAATGCCTCCGGGCCCTGTCCCTGGAATGCTACTCCACCGGCCACACCTGTGCATCTATATTAAACTGACAGCAATGGAGTGACTGTGGTGAGTGATGAGCTGTGCTCAACAGCATGACCCTGGGCAACACTGCTCCGGAGTTCCAGGGCAGGGAAATCCACTTCCTCCCCAGTGTGAACTGTTGATCCACTCAGACCATTGGCGTGGCTCTAGTGGGGTCTGAAATAGAAATATTATTGGAGATACGTTAGGGAAAAATCAGAAGAGAAAGATGCTCAAAGAGAAAAGGGCTTTTAAGGGGATGGGAGTGGGAGCCTAACCCTCATCCTGGGAGATCATCTACTTAACCTAAGCCTTAGATTTGTCAGCTCCCCTAAATCAACAGATACTTACAGATGCCAACTATGAAGCAGGTGACTCCTGGGAGGAGGGATACAGACTCCAGTGAGATGCAGCACTGGCTTCCTGGGAGTGTCAGTCTAGCAATGGATGCAGGACAACAAATCACCAGAAAACCAATGGATCTGTGCACAGAGGAGGAACCAGCTGTGCAAAGACACAGAGGAACAAGCGGCCAACCAGAGTGCCAACCAGAGTGCCAACCAGAGTTTGCATCAGAGAGGGGCGGCCAGAGCACGTGACCTTAAGAAAACTCCAGTCACTTCTCTTTTGGATTCAGGACATACATGTGCTTGTTCTCACTGTTAAGTGGGAGCTGAGCAGTGGACACACATGGACATAAAGATGGTCAATTCTTATGCATACGGAAAGAGTTGCTTGTGTGCCTGGACAGAGACAGTGCAGAGACTATGAAGAGGACCAAGGGACGGTTGTTACTGCCCATAATTAAGGCATTGGCAGTCAAACCCTGACTGGGAAGAGAAGGGAAACCTCCAAAGCTCTGAAAAACAAAAAAAATCACATGCTGACTCCAGGAAGAGTCATAAGGGATGCGGTGAGTCTGTCTGCAGCGCACCCAGACACGAGTTCCCAGGGCATGACTAAAATGAAAGAACTAGACTTGTCCAAAGCCGTTCTCCATGTTCCAGGAGTGCCTGTGGACCAGGCTGCCCCAGAGCCACTCTGTCCATGGCTCCCGGCTACCTGACTCTGCAGAACCTCCAGCCTAAGCTCCTGAGACACCACAAGATCAGACGTACACAAGCTCCCCCACATGGCACCCTCGCTCCCCAACATCGCACCCTCACATGCCCTCTGGACAGTATCCCAAATCCATTTTCCAAAGGAGGAGACCGAGACTCAAAGTCATTACGTACAAGTTGCAATGCCACACACATGTAGTGGCATAAGCAGAATTTAAATACGGTATTCATTATTCCAAATCTTATGTTTTGAAATGATTGTTTTTCGGCTGAGATCCTGCACCTCACAACTACTTGTATCTTAGTGTTTGGAATTTCACTGCCCTAAAAAATATTAAAAAGCATTCTTTCTCATTTTGTCATTGGATTTTTTGTCCTTTTATGCTACTAGTTTTTAAAACTCTAGGTAAACAATGATGAAAATAGAATTTTAAAAATGCTTATTCTCAGCTGTTTTACTAGGCAGTACTACAATTATTTACAAATCTGGACTTGAAGGACATGTAATAGAGGTAATTTTGGACAATGTAAAACTAAGCACCCGAAGTCAATGAAAGTTGAGTATTTCAACTCAATGAAACAGACCTTGAGATAAAGGAGAACATTTTTTTTTTTACTTTAGGTGCATACTATATCTGGCATTTCTCCCCATGTTATCCCTCCCCACCCTCCCCTCCTTCCCCTCCCCCCGTTGTCTCTTCCCTACCCCCACATCTGTCCCGTGTGTGATGCTCCTCTCCCTGAGTCCACATTTTCTCATTGTTCAACACCCACCTATGAATGAGAACATATGGTGCTTGGCTTTCTGTTCTTGGGTCAGTTTGCTGAGAAGACGGTTTCCAGATTCATCCAAGTCCCTGCAAAGGACATGAACTCATTGTTTCTCTTGGCTGCATAGTGTTCTGTGGTGTATATGTACCACCTTTTCTTTGTCCAGTCTATCATTGATGGGCATTTGGGTTGGTTCCACATCTTTGTTATTGTACACAGGGCTGCAACTAACGTACGTGGGCATGTGTCTTTATAGTAGAATGATTTATAGTCCTTTGGATATATACCCAGAAATGGGATTGCTGGGTCAAATGGAATTTCTATTTCTAGATCCTTGAGGAATCACCACACTGTCTTCCACAATGGTTGAACTAATTTGCACTCCCACCAACAGTGTAAGAGTGTTCCTATTTCTCCACATCCTCTCCAGCATCTGTTGTCTCCAGATTTTTTAATGAACGCCATTCTAACTGGTGTGAGATGGTATCTCAATGTGGTTTTGATTTGCATCTCTCTAACGGCCAGTGATGATGAGCATTTTTTCATATGTTTGTTGGCCTCTTGTATGTCTTCTTTTGTAAAGTGTCTGTTCATATCCTTCACCCACTTTTGAATGGGCTCGTTTGTTTTTTCTTGTAAATCTGTTTTAGTCCTTTGTAGATTCTGGATATTAACCCTTTGTCAGATGGGGAGATTGCAAACATTTTTCCCATTCTGTTGGTTGCCTGTTCACTCTAATGATGGTTTCTTTTGCTGTGCAGAAGCTCTAGAGTTTAATTAGTTCCAATTTGTCTATTTTGGTTTTTGTTGCCAATGCTTTTGGTATTTTAGTCATGAGGTCCTTGCCTATGCCTATGTCCTGGATGGTTTTGCCTATGTTTTATTCTAGTGTTTTTATGGTGTTATGTTTTATGTTTAAATCTTTGATCCACCTGGAGTTAATTTTAGTGTAAGGTGACAGGTAGGGGTCCAGTTTCTGCTTTCTGCATATTGCTAGCCAGTTTTCCCAACACCATTTATTAAACAGGGAGTCCTTTCCCCATTGCTTGTTTTTGCTGGGTTTGTCAAAGATCAGATGGTTGTAGATGTGTGATTTTTCTTCTGGGGTCGCTGTTCTGTTCCATTGGTCTATGTCTCTGTTATGGTACCAGTACCATGCTGTTTTGATTACTGTAGCCTTGTAGTATAGTTTGAAGTACGGCAGTGTGATGCCTCCAGCTTTGTTCTTTTTGCGTAGGATTGTCTTGGCTATGTGGGGTCTTTTGTGATTCCATGTGAAGTTTAAAGTGGTTTTTTTCCAGATCTGTGAAGAAGGTCATTGGTAGCTTGATGGGGATAGCGTTGAATCTATAAATTACTTTGGGCAGTATGGCCATTTTCACAATATTGATTCTTCCTAACCATGAGCATGGACTGTTTCTCCATCTGTTTGTGTCCTCTCTTATTTCGTTGAGCAGTGGTTTGTAGTTCAAAGAGAACATTTTAATGGGAAAATCAGGATTCACCACAGTTGAGCATCTACAGTCTGAAGATTAGGTAGACACCCTGTGGCTGTGAGATGCTTGGCTAATATGTCTTTCTTTGCACAGTCTACTTCCTTTTCAATTTATTTTTACTCTGAAAAAGAGAGCCACTATGAACTGGAAACTCATAGTCATTATGACCCCTAGTCAACTGAAAGAGAAACCATTTGACTTATGCTAGTTCACTTCATAGGTCTACTACAAAAATTTCTAGCTTCATTAATCTTAATTATTTTTTATTTTTCATTTTTATTTTTTAATTTTTATTGCATTTTAGGTTTTGGGAAAATTATTTTTTAAAATTGCACAAGGCTTGAACACCTCCAGCTCCCTTCTTGACGGAATCATACATAATACATTTGATGAGATTGAACATCCCAGTTGAGGACCATGAAACAGCATTTGGCAAGTTATTACTCTCTGTGGACAGAATGACATTTTATCATATTACTAAAGGCAGTTCATCTCCTCCATGGTGGTGCCTGGCCACCTCCCCAGGCACTGCTGCCAGGCAGCCTGCCAGGGAGCCAGCCAGGGCCTGAGGATGGGGTCACAAAGTCACCTGCAGGTATGTTCTACTGGGTTCGTGCAGTTGCTGTTGTTGCTCTTGCTGTTTTATATTTGAATTGGTGAACAGCAGTTGAAACCAGACCCCTCCTGAAACAAAATGATCTGACCACACTGACGCATATCCCCCCACGGCAATCACTGCTGCCCCTGCAGGAGCCACCTGCCTCTGGGCGGTCCTCCACCTTCGATCTCCTCCCTGTATTTCCACTCATCTTACAGAGTTGGGCCTGGGGAACACCAGTGTTTGTCACCCTGGTTAGTTAGCAGTCAGGGTCTGCTGACTCAGAGGCTGCACTGTTGGGTTTTGTTCAAGTCCCTGAGCGACAATTGGTCCCTAGGCATGCAACATGTGCCCTAACAGTTTTTGCTAGGGATCACAGATCCTGGGATAGGTACGGGGGCAGGGCGTGCTGAATGAACATGTGAGAGGCAAAAGTCCATGTTTACATCGCAGAAATATTTCCTGAGTGCCCACCGCATGACCAGCACTGTGCTAGATGTGTCCCAGCAAAGAACTGTCTATCCTCTGCTTGAATACCTCCGTGAACAAGGAACTCACTACCTGGTCAAAGCACCTTTTCCCATTTATAGGCATTTAATACCGTAAAAAATGACAAAAAAACGCACACCACTCCTGAGTTTGTACTATAAGACAATGCTGAGTGTAAATATCTTATCTAATTGGAATATTGACAGTCGCCACAGGAGGTACATGTTTCTTTTTCATCTTATAAGGGAAAGGAAATGGGGAAGCTCAGCGAGATTAAGTGATTTGGCCAAGAACACAGCAAGTAAGTGCCTGAATGAGCCCTCCATCCTTGTCTGATTCCAAAGCATATATATGTGCTCTTGGCTGGAAACCCATGGCCCAGTAATTACCACAAGTTTACTGGGTGGCCAGTGTGTTAATCCCTTACAGACCAATTGACATTAGAATGATAATGGTCGGAAATGATTTACTGGGTTACTCACAGAGGTACCGACATTTAAAAGGGTGCTTCTGGATTCACTGGGCTTTAAACACAAAGGAATGTACCTTTAATAGTAGGGGTTAAAGTATTGGGGCAATGCTTGGCAACCAAAGCCCCACAGCAGTGGGTCAAACACACCCTGTAGAATCTCCTCTCTCTGACCATTAGCTATGCATGTGCCCAGGGACAAAGAAATCGCCTCTCTGGGACAGGTTTCCTTTCCTGTCCAGTAAGGAGACTGTTTTGGATTATTCTCTGAAAGACTGGCAGCTATGAGTCTTCAAAACTGCTGTCTCCTACCTGGTGACACTCTGCTTCCTCTTACCCCTCCCTGGAAATGATAATGGAAATGTTCAGAGGATTAGAAGCAGACAGAAACAAATGGGCAAACTCATGAATATTGGATGACTGGGGAGCTCTGATTAGTAGATCTCAGATTTGGAAAAATAAGTTCAGCATGTTGCTTGTATTTTCAAAATTGTCTGAGAGGATCAGTTTCTCCATAAAACCACCTACTCACCCCAGATCTGTCTCTTTTACCACCTGTACTATGAGGAGGGGAGCATCACTGCAATACAAAAGGTGCTGCCGTAACTATTAAAGCCAATCTCACATGTAGGAAACTGGATGGGTTTTGGTGCAGACAGTCGGACTCATATTGGAATGCTGGTCTTGCTTTTGAAACCTTCATGATTGGTCACAATTTTCAACCACACGAATCTTGGTTTTTGTAATGTAGTAATTGTAAATTATTTAGAGTTGTGATAATGTATTAAGATGTCTAATTATGCCTTATAACTAATAGAGACAATAAATGATGAATGTATCACACTGCAGAATGTACAATTTTGAGCACTGATAAAACTTAGAGAAATAGCCATGTGTAAATGGAAAAAACAAAGGACAATTGCAGAAGCCACGTAACAACTGTTTTATGAGATTCGATACATGTAACATGCTTATGTTTCAGGTAACCACTAAATATTAAGTGAGGTTTGTCTATGCACTTGTATCATATATCTACTAGTGATTGCACCTACATTTATAGCATACATACTTACGCTTTATTTTTCTCAAAAGGTATCCAATTAATCAAAATCTTCAGCGGGGCATGGTGGCTCATGCCTGTAATCCCAGCACTTTGGGAGGCCGAGGTGGGTGGATCACCAGGTCAAGAGATCGAGACCATCCTTGTCAACAAGGTGAAACCCCGTCTTTACTAAAAATACAAAAATTATCTGGGCATGGTGGTGTGCCCCTGTAGTCCCAGCTATTCGGGAGGTTGAGGAGGAAGGATTGCTTGCACCCAGAAAGCAGAGGTTGTGGTGAGCTGAGATCGCACTATTGCACTTGAGCCTGGGTAACAAGAGCGAAACTCCATCTCAAAAAAAAAAAAACCTCAATCTACTACAAAATATATATTAGAAAGCTTTATTACCTTCTCCTAACTTCCATGTTGTTATAGGGTCCAGTATTTTTATTTAATCTCATTATTAATATTCATGAAACAGGTTTTTTAAGCTAAAATGCATTTACATATTTCCAATGTACTTTTACGGCTTCCATTTTCAGCATTGCCTTATGTTCCCTGATACGGTTTGCCTGCTTCCCTACTCAAATCTCATCTTCAATTGTAGCTTCTATAATTCGCTCATGTTGTACATGGGACCTGGTGGGAATTAGTTGAATCATGGGGTGGTTTCTTCCATACTGTTCATGGTAGTGAATAAGTTTCACAAGATCTGGTGGTTTTATAAAAGGAAACCCCTTTTCCTTGGCTTTCATTCTCTCTCTTGCCTGCTGCCACTGTAAGATGTGCCTCTCACTTTCCACCATGTTTGTGAGGCCTCCCCAGCCATGTGGAATTGTGCATCCATTAAACTTATTTTTCTTTATAAATTACCCAGTCTGGTGTATGTTATCAGCAGTGTGAAAACAGACTAATGCATTCCTCCTCCTTCCTTCTTAACTCATATTTCTTCTTGCTGAAGAATATCTTTTAAAAGTCACTTCTCCAACTTTTGTGGAAGCCATGATACACTTTGCATGCTTTAAACGAAAGTGCATTCAGCCCACTCTCAGCTGAGAGTTTGGCTAACTACAGGATTCTAACTTGGCTTTTATTTTTTTATCAGTACCTTGAAAGTACTATTTAATTTTTTTCTCTCATCTTTTTTTGCTGATGATAATTCTACTATTATTGCTTTAAGGATAATCCATTTTATCTCTCTTTCAAAAATAGAGACCTTTCTCTTAATTATGATTTTTAAAATATTTTTTCATTGTAGACTAGGCATGGATTGATTTATTTATTACACTTAGGATTAATGGTACATTTTTTTGTCTGAGGGAGTCTCTTGCAATTTGAGAAAGTCCTTGCCTTTATCTTTATTAGCATTATTTTTCTAACAGTCCCTCTGTTCTTCCCTTCTATTAGATATATGCAAGATCTTATTCCATCCAGCATATTTCTAAATGTGCCTTTCTGTTTTCCATTTCCTTACCTCCCTGTGCTGCTTTTGGTTATTTCCTTAGATTTTTCTTCCAAATCATTAAGTTTTTCTTCAGCTGTGTTTAATTTATAGTTTATCTCTTTCCATGAATATTTCAATTTTATTTCAATGTGTTTAAATTGTTAACATTTCTGTTTAGTTATTTCTCACCTCTGCATGTTTATGCTATTTTCTTCTCCTATTTATGAATTATCTTGTTTCCTTTATTCTCCTAACTTTTAAAATATTTTAGATTATTAAAAATGTTATTACTGTTATTTATAGTTTATCTGGTAAGAATTCTATCTTTTATTATTCTGAAGAGAATCTTTGTGCTTTGTGTCCATGAGTTCAGCTTCAACAGGAATTATCTTCCACTGAAATCTGCATATGCACAAAGTTATAGAGACATCCACATGCAGCAATTTTGTCTTTGCTTCTGCCAGACTTATATGGGATTTGCTGATTCCAGATCTTTTTGCATATTGGTTTCTTAGCTCGTTTTTACTTTAGTTAGTGGCAAAAATTCAAGACCTATTGCCTGTAAGGCATATGTTTAGTGTTTTAATGTATTTCACATGACTATTTCTTTCCATTTTTTTTTTCTTGAAGGGCTAAGGGTCTAAGAGAGTTGAAGTAGGAAACCAGATTTTCACATCCCATTTCACTTACCACGGTAGCATATGCCCAAATGCTTTATGCAGAGAGTACAGAACTAGGTCCCCACTGTGACCAAAGCTTCTGGCTTCACCCCTTTCTCTGTATGTGAGCATTAATACCCTGTTAGGACCATGTCTCTCTTGGTAGCCCCATTGTAGTGAATTAAAGATGGCCGCAAATTCTTTATGAATTATATTCAAAAGAGATGGAGTTTAGTCTCCCTTTTTTTGAATCCAAACTGGCTTTGTGACTTGATTTGACCAACAGACTGTTGAAAATGACAGAGGACCAGTTCCAGGTCAAGCCCTGAAGAGTGCTGTACTTTCGCTTGTTCTGTCTTGGAAATGAGCTGCCCTGCCTTAATGCTGCCCTAGCTAGACTACACAACCCCAGTGGCAGAAGACGCTGGGGAGAGTAGCTTGCATGATGAGTGGCCATCTGCCTGCTCCAGTCCCTGCTCATTCCTCAGAAGACTGCAGCCTCTGAGTGAATTCAGATATACTTGATAGAGCACAGACCCACCCAGCTCAGCCCAGTAAACTCACAGAATTGTGACAAATAATAAATAATTTTTACTTTAGGCAGCTAGGTTTCAGGGTAGTTTGTTACAGTAATACATAACCGAGACACCTGTGAACCCTGAGGAACACCTACTCCTCACTTTGGCTTTGAATTCTCACAGCTTTCCCTTCTTGCCTTAATGTTTATTAAGCTGTTTTACAGTATATTATTTATCTTATGTTTCTGTGTGAATGGAGTGTGCTCATATCAGGAGGCCAGTTTGTGTATGATGTTCACACTTGCTCTATTCCCAGTGCGGGGGAAATTTGAACACTTATTGTACTTAGAAAGCAAACACCCTGCCTTGGCTTTTACATCCCTCCATGAGACAATGCCTGCCTGATGTTTGAAGCTCACTGCTTACATGCCTTCATATGCTCACCTCTCAGCCCTCAGCCATGCCAATATGCCACTGTCTTTTGTGCTCTGCAGTCACCATGCTTCCTGCCCCATGACCAAGATGGTCTCTTCCCAGCAAGTAACTTACTCATTCATTTTCTTCTGTCAGCTTAATTGCCATTTTCCAAATGAAGTTCTCCCAATGCTTCTTAGTAAATAGATCCCAGCTTTCATTGTCTTCCTAAGGTACCTACTAGATTCCCTCAGATCACCTTGCACTGTTACTTATTTCGTTTTTTTTTCTCTCTTGCTTTCTAGACTGCAAACTCCTCGATAGCAGGAATTTTGATTGTTGTTCTCTCCCACCACCTAGAAGGTGGTGAGTAGGTGCTTCATCAAGAGTTGTTTTTTATGAATTGAAGCCACATAACAATTAACTGTAATCCAAGGCAGAAGGAAAGAAGCAACAGAGAGCTCATTATGTAATAATTCATGGGAGTTCACAAAAAAAAAACTAGTAAGTAGGAGGTCTGCAAAGCCTGTTAGAGAAAGCAGACTTAGGTTTGCACTTTGAAGGAAAAAAAGGATGCAAATAATGGAGGGAGGAGAAGAACATTTAAGGCACAAAAAATATGGCAGCATGTAGGCTCACGCCACAGCCAGAATACTGTCAGTGAGAGCAGAGGGAAGAAGATGTAAAAATGTCAATACAGGATGGGAGAAGAAGCCAGAAATGTGGATTTGGGCTAGAGAACAAATGGTCTAGTTTAAGTGAAGTTTTACTTCTCAACACCTGTTCTGTATGTCTCTCAGAAGATAAATCCATCCCCCTTTCAATCCCCAAAGTACAAGATGCACATATATTCTTACCTGTCACATTTTCATCGGTAGCATCTAACAGAGTGCAGATGTGCTGTGTTTGATGGCAGTAAATACACACAGAGAAATACACACGAGCATACACACCACAAGCTCCATGTATCTGCACAAACTCTAGCTCATATCTCATTATCCACATGGTCATTTATTGGGATTTCTACAGAGGGAGCCATGGAAGAGATGGCAGAATCTAAACAAATGATTAGGCACAGAAATAACTGGGACAGGAGCTGGCAGTGGGGAAGCCAAATGTGCTGTTTCACTAGGCTCTGCCTGCCCGGGAGCTGCCCGACAGGCCCCGTTTCCATCCCATATCCATGCTGCACAGCTGACTTCCTGCCTGCATTTAGGATCTCAACAGACAGCCAGCTCTCCTCAGACACAGGAGTTTTAAAAAGCCTTAGGAGCCTGGCCTGACTTCCCAAGAAGAATTTGAACTGTGTTCTTTAAATTCAGCGGAGTACCTGGTCGGTGCTTGTATGCAGGTTTATCTTTCATATACGGGATTTTAGAAGTGTTTCAACTTTAACTAACTTTCCAAAATAGGAGCACCTCTGTCAAAAAATCAGTTTTTAGAAAAAAATTTTACATTATTTTTTCCCCTTGCCCCCAGAAGTCTCCTTTTTAACATCTGTTTAAAAGATTGCTAGCTGGCTGGGAGTGGTGGCTCCGTCTGTAATCCCAGCACTTTGGGAGGCAGAGGCAGGTGAATCACCTGAGGTCAGGAGTTAAAGACCAACCTGGCCAACATGGTGAAACCCCATCTCTACTAAAGGTACAAAAATTAGCCAGGTGTGGTGGTATGCATCTGTAGTATCAGCTACTCAGGCCACCGAGACAGGAGAATCACTTTAACCTGGAAGGTGGAGGTTGCAGTGATCCGAGATCATGCCATTGCACTCCAGCCTGGGTGACAGAGTGAGACTCTGCCTCAAAAAAAAGAAAACAAGATTGCTAGCCATTTATTAAGAACTATTCCAGACATTCAAAAAGTTATAAAACTAAATGCTATAAAAACCAGTGTATCCCATGCTCAGATTAGGAAATAATACAGATCAATGAAAGCTGTGGTTAAACCATACCTGATTCTGTTTCTCTCCCTCACTGCCTGCCACAGGTCACCATTATTCTGAATCTGATGTTTACATTTGACGTGTATTTTATTGCATTTTGATGACATATACACATGCAAATACACACACACTTTTATCGGGTGAATTGTGTCCCTTTCAAACTTATATGTCGAAGTACATCCCAATACATCAGAATGTGACTGCAATCAGAGACAAAGCATTTAAAGAGTTGATTAAGTTAAAATGAGGCCAATCTGATCCATGTCCTTAGAAGAGGAAATTTAGACCCTAGAAAGACATCAGGGGCGCAAGCACAGAGGAGTAAAGCCATTTGGGGACACAGAGGGGAGCTGATACCTGCAAGCCTAGGAGAGAGGCCTCAAGAGGAACCAAACCCTGATCTTGAACTTCTAGCCTCCAGAACGATGAGAAAGTAAATTTCTGCTGTTTAAGCCACCCCATCTGTGGTATTTTGTTTTGACAGCCCCAGCAAACTAATACAACCCACAAACCAGATATCGTATTAGATATGGAATTATTTTCATATTTTTGGTAAGTGAAAATTTAGTCAAAAGCAGGATAGTTGCATAGAGGCTGCCAAAATTAATTAAAAGGGAAAAATAGAAACTTCATGGTGGGGAAACCCAGCAGACAGAACCAGGCACTCAAGGTTCCTAAAAAGCAGTAAGTCATACTGATATCACATGCCCCCATAAGATGGCCAGGGAATGGCCCATTGTGGCTGCAGTGTCCTTCTCAATACAGCACAGTCCCAAGTTAACTACAAGAAAATATCAGGTGAAGCCAAATCGAGGAACATACTGTAAAATACACAACCAGTGCTCTTCAAAAGTGTTAGTGTAGGCCAGGAAAAACGAAGACTAGGGAGACGCCATCAGATGAGAGATGGGATCCGGGGGTGGAACTTGGAAGGACAAATGACAGTAGTGAGAAACTGGAGAAATACAAATAAAGCCTGTGGTTTATCAAATGCTACCATTCTGAGGTTAATTTCTCACTACACTAATTGTGATTATGTCCGACATGAACGATAGGGGAGGCTGGGAGGGGAGCCTGAGGGGCACCTTCTGCGCTGTTCTGCAGCACTTCTGTACGTCCACCATGATCGTGGTATAAACGGTCAAACAGGAAAGCAAACCCTATTCTTTGTCACTTGCCGCCTTGTCGTTGAGATTTCAGAGGGTCGTGGACACAGAGGCCTACAGGCTTTGCAGTCAGAGGCTTTTCAGTTCCCTTTCTGGCTCCCTCACTGATGTATGTGAGACCTGGAGGCATTTTCAGTTATAAAATAGGAACTCCAGTATTGGTCCCACAGGGTTATTTTATGAAATAAATGAGTGTGTCTTGCCCAGAAACCGGATGGCTCTTAAAATGCCCGTTTGCTCCTCACCCACGTCCTCCTGAAAAGTCATGCTTCTCTTAAGGACGCGTATATGTTCCGATAAATGCATCATAAGGTTGGTTAGTCATTATGAGACCACCCCAAAGCATTTACAGGCACCTAGATGAGGTGGCTTACTGCACCCCTGGGCTATACGGCGTAGCCTGTTGCGTCTAGACTACACGTCTCTACGGCGTGTCAGTGTGCTCAATACTGCAGGCAACTGTGACAGAATAGTATTTGTACATCTAAACATGATAGAAAGGGTGCGGTCGAAATGTGGAATAAAATACACAATGGTCCACCTGTCCAGGACACTGACCACACAGAGTTTGCAGGATTGGACGTTGCTCTGGATGAGTGGCTGAGTGAGGGGTGTGGGGACACGAAGGCCTAGGACATCACTGCTCACTCCTGTAGATGTTACAAACAGCCTACACTTAGGATATATTTAATTTAGTTCGCATTTTTTCTTTCTTCAATAACAAATTAAATTTAGTATATTGCAACTTTTTTTTTTTTTGAGATGGAGTTTCACTCTTGTTACCCAGGCTGGAGTGCAATGGCGCCATCTCGGCTCACTGCAACCTCCACCTCCTGGGTTCAGGCAATTCTCCTGCCTCAGCCTCCTGAGTAGCTGGGATTACAGGCACACGCAACCGTACCCAGCTAATTTTTTGTATTTTTTTTAGTAGAGACGGGGTTTCACCATGTTGACCAGGATGGTCTCAATCTCTTGACCTCGTGATCCACCCTCACTTTATGAAGTTTACCTTGTTTTCACTTCATGAGACTTTTGTAACAACATTTAGCTTAAAACACCACCATGTTGTACACCTGTACAAAAATATTTTCTTTCTTTGTAACCTTATTCTATACATTTTTTCTATTTTAAAATGTTTTATTTTTATCCTTTACTTCGAAATATTTGTGTAAAATCTAAGACACAAGGTTGGGCATAGTGGCTCATGGCTCAGCACTTTGGGAGGCAGAGGCAGATGGATCCCCTGAGGTGAGGAGTTTGAGACCAGCCTGTTCAACATGGTGAAACCCGGTCTCTACTACAAATACAAAAATTATCCAGTAGGCATATAGTCCCTGCTATTCCAGAGGCTTAGGCAGGAGAACTGGTTGAACCTGGGAAGTGGAGGTTACAGTGAGCTGAGATCACACCACTGCACACCAGGCTGGGTGACAGAGCAAGACTCTGACTCAAAAAAACCAAAACCCAAAATAAAAAAAAACTAAGATGGAAACACACACCGTAGCCTAGGCCTGCACAGGGTGAGTATCATCAGTATCACTGCCTTCCCCCTCCACATCTTGTCCCACTGGAAGGTCTTTGGAAGCAGGAACACCCATGGAGCTGTCATCTCCTGCAATAACAACGCCTTCTTTTGGATACCTCCTGAAGGACCTGCCTGGGTCTGTTTTACAGTTTGCTTTTCCCATATATGTAAGTAGAAGTGTACATTCTAGAGTAACAACAAAAAGCACAGTAGGTTTGTTTACACCAGCAGCACCACAAACACATGCATAATGCTGACTCCATTATAATCTTGTGGGACTACTGTGGTCTATGTGGTCCCTTGTTAACCAAAACATCACTGGGTGGCGCATGGCTGTGCTTATACCCAAAAGAATAACTGAGCATATTCCACTGTTAAGACAAATGAAGATGATTCCTTACAATAGACTTCCTTAGAACCCTGATAAAGCTTTAAGGAGGAAAAATGATGTCAGTAACAGAAGCAATAGAGGTGACAGGACACCCACCCTGTAGAAGGGGCAGAACACCTTCCCTGTGCTCCTCCCCAGCTTGCACTCTTCCCGGGATGGATTCCTGGGACCTCCTCCCCTGCCTTTAGGTTTCAGGGGGTTCAGCCTATGTGGGGCCCTGGCAGAAAAGCAAAGGGTACAGGAAAGAGAAACCTATGTGTCCCCTGCCTGCTGGCACATTCCCTTGTGGGCAGCCCTCTGCACAGCCCTCCCTGGGCTCCAGATCCAGGCTTCCCTTTCTTCGATGTTGCTGGATGGGTGATTTGCCAGGTCTTGCTCTTGCTCTGCAGCTCGCATGCTCCGTTGGAAATGGTTCCTGGGAGCTTCCTCAGTAGCCCCTGAGTGTACTGTTTCCTGCCGAGCCTGCACAGCCACAGCCCAAGACTAGTCTTGCTGAAAGGTTAATTTACCTCCCATTAGTGCTTTGTTTTCAGCTTTTCCCCCTAATTTCCGATTATCTTTTCTCCTCCTGGTGACTTTACAACTGAGTGGAATTCAAGACTAAAAATAAAAAGGAATCAATTAGAACTGTTTGGCATTAACCTGAAATCTATGCAATTTTATTCCTCCTGCATTTGTAGCAATGAGGAAAGGGGATGGAAAGATGGCTGTGGAGATCTGGGGTTTAGGGTGAAGCACCCTGCGCCGCAGCCCTTCCTCCAAGTAGGGCATTGCTTTGTGGCAGCCGTAAGGACTCCCTGATTCCCTGGAGTAGGAGGCTTCACGGCCCCTGTGGTTTGGGTTTTCAGGTAGCAGCTTAAAAATAGTTGTGCATCTTGCTTGAAGATGGTTCTAGTGGAAGAAGAGGGAAAGACAGGGCGCTCCTGTCTCCCCAGCGACTGAGTGAGGGCTCTGCAGTGGACGAAGTTTACCTACCCTTTAATGAACAGAGACTTGGAGTCAGGAACAGCAGGTGCTTGTACGAGTTCTCCCCTGGCCACCACCCAGGAAAGTGGAGATTTCCTGTATCTTTTGATCCCAGGACACACTTAACTTTCCTGAATTTGAGGTTTCTTGTTATAAGTTTATAATAAATACAAAAATATCTAGTCACCATGCAGACTAATAAAATGTATTGTAATAATAGCTGTCAATTGCTTTCACATAGGGGTTTTGCCGAGTTTAAAAGAAGAATTGATCAACCAATTATTATTTCAGTTCTGACATTGCCATCGATAGAAGTGTCAGAGGTATCTGAACCAGAGCAATTCCATCTTGAATAGACCTGCTGGGCTGCATTCCCAGACGGTTAGGCATTCTAAGCCGCAGGATGAGAGAGGAGGTCGGCACAAGACACAGGCCATACAGACCTTGCTAATTAAACAGGTTACTGTACAGAAGCTGGCTAAACCCCACCAAAACCAAACAGTGACGAGAGTGACCTCTGGTCATCCTCACTGCTACACTCCCATGACAGTTTACAGATGCCACGGCGATGTCAGCAAGTTGCCTAATAGGGTCTATAAAGGGAGTAACCCTCAGTTCCAGGAAATGCCCACTCCTTTCCCAGAAAACCCATGAATAATCCACCCCTTGTTTAGCATATAATCAATAAATAACCATAAAGTGGGCCCTTAAGGAGCCATTCTTTTATTCCTTTACTTTCCCAATGAACTTGCTTTCGCTTTATGGATTCCTCTAGAATTCTTTCTTGAACAAGATCCAAGTGTAAGGGTTATTGCCGAGTTTACGATAGGGAAACTGAGGCCAGTATAAGACAATTAAATGCCAGTTTATTCAGCTCCCGGCGAGGTTCTGTGGTCGGGGAAAGCGGGAAGAGAAGTCGCGCTGACTTCCTGGGCGTGGGGTTTTTGTGGCTATGAGCAAGGAGCAACAGCAGGGCGCTCTGATTGGCCCTGGGGGAGTGGGATTGGGCCACTATTGGTTGTCGGGTGGGTTTTTTGGTGGAAGATTTGGTTAGGGTTGCATCGGCCGGAATTCCCGACTGGAGGGCTGGGTGCACAACTGGGTGCTGGGTGCAGAGCTGGGTGCTGAGTGCAGAGCTGGGTGCTAAGTGCAGAGCTGGGTGGCTGTCCGGGCTCCTGATGAGGCACCCGGCCTTACACCAAGAACTCTCCTTGGGGTCTGAATCAGAACCCCTTTCTGGTAACATAAATATACCCAATTTTAACTTGTTTGAATTCTTAAGTGCCACCTAAAATGTCATTAAAAGATTACACCTTGTTCTAGGGTTGGCATTAAAAAGGCATAGTATACACAGAAGGTTGCATGTCACATACTTAACAATCAATTACATGTAGCAACTGCCAAATATCTCAGAATAATTTATGGAACTTTCTGTGCTAGAACTTAAGTCAACTCTCAGGCATCAAATATCCATGTTTGAAAATGTTCCCAATAACAATGACTGAAGAGAGTGTGACATATATGTCTCAAAAATGAAAATGTTTTTCATTGTAGTTCTCATTCAGTTTTGTTTTGGAATTTGCTAAGAGATCATTAATGGGCTGTTATTGGTAAATTTTTTGTACCTGTCCCATTTGTGTTTAAAAAGAAAAAATACATTTTATGGAATGTTTATTTTTCATATTTTGTTTTCTTGATTCATATGCATATATAAATATACTTTCAAAATAGATAGCCAGTATATGTGTTCATGTACATACACATGAGTCAAACTATTGATTCACTATGGATTAAAAAGTCAATCTCCTTAATTGTGTTAGTTAAATCTTCTGTAACCATATTAAATTATCTTCTTTGTTGGTTCCTTAGCTACATTATATTTCTAACAGTTTTCTTTCTGTATTTTGAAATAAAGTTTATATCTATTTTACATAAATATGCTTTTTTGTTCTTGGTGACACTGCCTGTGCTTAATAAATATTTGTTAGCATTTGAAGCATTCCTTCCCTAGTCTCTAGTTTTCCGACTGTTTGAAATTTTGTTTTAGATATTTATTTCTGGCTTTCAGTTGCTGACTTTAGTCCTTCCATATTTAGTATATTCTGACATATTAGGACTCATTTCTGACAAGTTTGTGTTTTCCATTATCTATGCTTTTTAAAATTTCCCTTTTTTCTGTAGTCTGTGATCTGATGAAGTTTGTTTTTTCATTTTATTCTTTCTGGAAAAAGAATGTTTGAATGTAATACCCTTTAGCTCTATTTCTTTCTAGCTGCTACTGTTAAATTTTTGCCATACATATGTAAACTGATGTTTTTCTAAATCGATTTGTTTATTTTAAAATTTATTTTCAATATATCTACTTGCATTTCCTAGTTCTCTAATAGTATTATTTTCGTTATAGTGCCTGTTCTGGTTTTATATGCCCCAATTCTTTGTCAGTGAGTATCTCTCTCTTTATATCTCCACTGATCTCAAATTTACTTTTTTTCTCTCTCATTTTTTATATTTTTATTTTTTATTTTTGAGATGGAGTCTCACTCTGTCACCAGGCTCGAGTACAGTGGTGCAATCTCAGTTCACTGCAACCTCTGCCTCCCGGGTTCAAGCAATTCTTCTGCCTCAGCCTCCCAAGTAGCTGGGATTACAGGCGAGCACCATCACACCCAGCTAATTTTTGTATTTTTAGAAGAGAGGGAGTTACACCATGTTGGCCAGGATGATATCAATCTCCTGGCCTCGTGATCCACCTACCTTGGCCTCCCAAAGTGCTGGGATTACAGGCATGAGCCGCTGTACCCGGCCAGATTTACTTATTTATAAACACTGTTAAAATTTCTCTTTTTGTTTGAGTCCTTTCATTTGTTGAGCCTGTTTTCTCTCTTTAATGGCGTTGGCTTTCCTGTTACTATTACTGTGAGTTTAGTACTTGAGGGAAAGCTCAGTGTGCATTCATTCTCATTTTGAGACCAGACATTTTCATTCAGTAACTTAAAAAAAACGTTTTAACTGTCAGCAATGTATAATTTTATTAAAAGAAAACTTGAAAGTGTAAGTTCAAAAGAAATGTAGACATAATCATTGTATTCATTTTGACCCAAAATTAAGTTGTTGACATAAAGTTGTTAAAGAAAAGAACATGAACATGGGTTATAAAAATTTATTATTGATGTAATATACAACTTCCTGTGGTAAAAAAATGATGATGAATCTTATCACTGTGAATGAGAAGAAAGTTTAGATTCATATTTTGATTGTGATGTTACAGAAGAAAGGGTGGAAAGAAGGGTTATGAATATGTTACTATTGGTCGAATATATGTGTATGTGTATTATAAAGTATTTCTTTATTTAGACAAGCTATTTGTTAAATCTGTGCTGTCTCTTACAATAAATGACTTTCTCTAATCAAGAAAGCATGTATCATCCCGATTCTACAGAAGCAGATATTGCAGCCCATGAAGTTAATTAATTTGGCATAAATCACAAAGGAAGAACCAGAATTTGAAATCAAGTTGTCTCATTACAAAGTTCTTTTTCTTTTCTTCATTGAAAAGAGTGGAAGATCATTCCATCTTTGCATAGGGGTTAAGATGCTTCATTTCTTCGCAGAGAGGAAAATATCGTGGCTCATGAATACAACCTTTCACTTCTCTTTCCTGACCCTCCACTCCTGACTTCACTCTTCCTCCTAAACCTCCCCTAATACTCCACTCTCTGCAATTGTAGCCTTAAGAAACAAAACTGTATAATTGTGGCTTATATGTCGGTTGCATTTGATGTTGTTCTACCATCTCACTGGGGCTACGGTTGAGTTAATAGTAGTTTCTTTTAGCACTGTGTCTGATCTATAACAGAACTTCAATAAATAGTTATGGAATGAATGAATGCCACAATTATCAGAATGCAAACTACACGTACTAACAAAAGGAAGTTGAAATTAAGCAAGTAGAACTATGGGCACCAGTTTTTCCTAGTTTCCAAAAATTTTAAAGATGAGATTCAATGTGTTGCTGGCATCAAAGTCAGGGAAGAAAACAGGCAAACATCACGTGAATCAGTAGCTTTGGGTTCTTGTACCAGCTCTTCCACAAGCTCTGTGGACTGAATGCTTTTGTTTTTAAGTAAAAGGTAAATTTAAGAGATTGAATTAGATTCTCTTTAGGGTCTCTTCTAAATAACACAATAAGTAATAGTCAATACTGAATCTGTTTTTATTGATAAAATTAGAAATCTTTCTTCTACCCAAGCGTAGCTTCTGATAACTGATATATAGAAAACAGCTGCCAGAGACATTCACTTACAAATGTTGCAATCATCTGTTTGTTTCCTTCATTAACGTTAATAACACTGTAAATCAAAGTAAAACCATCATAGGAATAAGCTTGTCAATAGACTGCGAAGAGAAAATGCCATCAAAATACGCTTAAATGTGAAGTTAGTACAAGCTTGGTGCATCATTTGACCCTCAAGGACTGAGTCAGATGTGGAACCAAGTGAATTCACAATGGTATAATAGTTCTCGGCCGGGCTTGGTGGCTCAAGCCTGTAATCCCAGCACTTTGGGAGGCCGAGGCGGGTGGATCACAAGGTCAACAGATCGAGACCATCCTGGTCAACATGGTGAAACCCCGTCTCTACTAAAGATACAAAAAATTAGCTGGGCCCGGTGGCGCGTGCCTGTAATCCCAGCTACTCGGGAGGCTGAGGCAGGAGAATTGCCTGAACCCAGG
>CM052654.1:136942153-137003793 GCA_028533165.1 Leontopithecus rosalia
TAGTTCTCACACTGAAGGTACCTGCCCTAAAAAGGGAACAAGTTACCTTCCTGATCATTTTTTGACACAGTCACTGAAAGGCCTTTCTGAGATCATCAATCCATTTGCTGGCTTCCAGGTGCTATTTCACAGAATTATTACTTTTCAGGACTCTCTCTTTTTCTCTAACAAAATTGTTACGTTCCAGAACATAATATGCCTCTTAGGGGCTGACATACTATGGGAAAAATGCTTACGTACTCAGATTTCAGACTTTTTTTTTAATGGCTGGAAAGATTAAAGGGGGAAAATGAAGTCACATACAAGAATAAAGAACACTCAAGTGAAGCTCAGACTGTCCCTATAGAGAAAAATTATCCAAGAGTGTGGATGGGATCCATTGTGGCTGTAGCAGTTTTATAATACTCAGGTTGGAATCTGGTGTGTGTGTCTGTGTGTGTGTGTGTCTGTGTGTGTGTGTGAGTCACTTGCCTGCAAGGTAAAAGTTATTAAACAGGAAAATCCTGCTTAACCAGAAACGTAGCTAATTGGAAACCCCAAATCAACTGCTAAAGAAAGTTTCTCTAGTTTAGGAGAGAAGGGAAAGGCTATGCTTGCATCATGGATTGGTGTGGTAGGCAAAGACCCTTGCCCACCCCTTCCACAGGCATAGGCCTGCATCCTGTGCAAGCTGCTCCTCCTGAAGAGACCCTGAGATCCATCAAGAGCCTCCATTTCTGTGCCAAGATTGAGATGTAATCTTCAGATCTAGCTTATTCAGGGGGGCAGCCATAAACTTTGTAGAAAATGTTTTTACCAAGTCAAAGATTTTATGGTTTCCAGTGAATTCTTGATTCACTAGTAAATTGGTTGTTCCAGACCCCACTTCTTTCCCCAGCCCCTTTATTTTATCCCTGTATGTATTAAAAGTAAGCAGAAATGAAGGTCAAAGTAATGTGAGTTGTGATAAGACAATGATGCTTTAATTATGGAGCTGTGTGAGATTCTGTCAGTATATTAAGAGTTGATGTTTGGTGCCTGGATTAAGATAATAATCTTCATATGTTATTAAGAGCCTCAGTTTCCTTAATCACAGGGATAAGAGTGTCTGTCCAATCTATTCCTGAGAATTGTTTGAACCAAAGAGTATTATAGTAACATTCCTTTAACATAAATTAGTAAATGGCACATGGATGTTGAAAATTATTATTAGAAGAAAACTAGACTCTGAAATATCAAGATGCAACAAGAGGCTTCATACAAGCTCACCTGACTCCTGCATCTTGCATTCCTGCCAAGAGCTTATTTTCAATGTCAAGCAGCGACATGCAGCACCCCCACCTGCAAACTCACAACTTTGTCATCTACGACCCAAAATGCAACAATGAAATGTAGACATAGAGACCAAGACACTGTTCTCAAATTCAGATTCTCCAACTGTGCTCCACAACATTGCTACCCAGAATAAGGTGGGCAGACTGCAGCGTGGGCATGCCCTGCAAGCTCCTTAAACATGCAGAATCTCTGATCCCACCGCAGACCTGCCGAAGCAGAATTTTGGGGGTGGAGCCCAGTAATCTGTGAGCCTTCCAGAAGGTTCTCTGCCCTGTATAAATCCAAGTTTTTGTTTTTGTTTTTGTTTTTTCCTTTTTTCCCTTTGGATAAGTACCCAGTAGTGGGATTGCTAGCTCATATGGAAGTTCTATTTTTAGGTTTCTGAGAAACCTCCATACTATTTTCCATAATGGTTGTACTAATTTGCATTCCCAGGAGCAGTGTGGAAGAGTTCCTTCTCTCTGCACATTCACCAGCATTTGTAACTTTGTTGTCTTTTTGATAATGACCATTCCAACTCGAATGAAATGATGCCTCATGGTGGTTTTGGTTTACATTTCCTTGATAATTAGTGATGTGGAGCATTTTTTCATACACCTCTTGGCCGTTTGTATTTCTATGCCATCTTTTGAGAAATGTCTGTGCCGATCATTTGCCATTTTTTAATTGGATTGTTAGGGTTTATTGCGGTTGAGCTGTTTGAGTTTTCTTCTATATTATGAATATTAGTCTCGTCGGAGGAACAGTTTGCAAATAGTTTCTCTCATTCTACAGTTGTCTCTTTACTCTGTTGGTTATTTCCTTTAATGTGTGGAAGCTTTTCTGCACTCCCATGTTGATTGAAGCACTATTCATAATAGCCAAGACATGATATCAATTTAAATGCCATTAAAAGATGAATGGATGGGCCAGGCGCGGTGGCTCACGCCTATAATCCTAGCACTTTGGGAGGCCCAGGCAGATGGATCACCTGAGGTCAGGAGTTCGAGACCAGCCTGACCAACATGGAGAAACCCTGTCTCTACTGAAAATACAAAATCAGGCATACATGGTGGCATATGCCTGTAATCCCAGCTACTCAGGAGGCAGAGGCAGGAAAATAGCTTGAACCTGGGAGGCCAAGGTTGTGGTGAGCTGACATCACGCCATTGTACTCCAGCCTGGGCAACAAGAGCAAACTCTGTCTCAAAGATGAAAGGATGGAGAAAATATCGTCTTTATGCACAATGGAATGCTATTCTGCCATAAAAAGAATGAAATTCTGACTTTTGAGGCAACATGAATTGAACTGGAAGCCATAATATTTAGTGAAATAAGCCAGACACAGAAATGCAAATACCACACCATCTCATTTCTATGTGAGGGCTTAAAAATGTTGACATCACAGAAGCACAGAATACACTGTGTTTATTAAGAGGGAAGGATGATGAGAGTGGGGTTAATGGATACAAAGTTACAGTAGATTGGAAGAATAAGTTCTAGTATTCAGGCTTGCAGGGTGACTAGAGTCGGTAACTTACTGTACATTGTCAAATAGTTAGAAAAGAGGATTTTTTTTTCTTGCAAGATGGGAGTCTCTCTTATGTCACCCAGGCCGGAATGCAGTGGTGTGGTCTCAGCTCACTAGATCCTAGAACTCCTGGGCTCAAGTGATCCTCCTACTTCAGTCTCCTGAGTAGCTGGGACCACAGACGCGTGCCGCCACAACTGGCTGAAGAGAAAATTCTGAATGTTCACAACTCACAAACAGTTAATGAAGGTCTGAGGTGATGCATATGCTAATTTTCCAGAGTTTAACCATACACATTGTATATGGGTGTAGACATATTGCTCAGTAGCCCATAAATATGTGCAATTATTACTTGTCAACTAAAGGAAAAGGAAAAAGAAAGAATATCCTTTGAGTTATAAAATAAATAAAAATAAAATCCCAAGATTCTCTGAGTGGTGGCATCAGGACAGGCTGCTACCAGGAGGAGTGGGGGTCATGCCCTGGCCATGGGAGGGACCTTCTTCCCCTCCCACCTGACTAAGAGCAGTTTTCACTTTCTTTGGAACAATGAGAAACCTCTAAAAAGAGTTGGAAGCACAGATACAGAAAAATAAATCATCTGAGAAATTGCATAACTTTCACTAGGTCATACCATACTAATAGCAGAGATAAGAGCTGGATATTTTCTAATAGACAGAATGTCCTCAAAATAAGCTCAAAAGGGAAAGTAAAATACCTGTTATGTAAGGCCCAGGAAAGAGGCCTGATGCACAAGACTGAAGCCTGGATTCAGGCTCTTCCAGCAACTGGCTGGGACGCTGGAGCCTCTTAGCCCCAGGAGCCTAATTTTCCCTTCCACTAAAGGGAGGATAACATGGACAGCACACTGGTCAAGTGAAGGGATGAGGGTGAACGTGCTTTCATTCTTTATGGGATGCGTAAGTGTGGTGTGTGTTTTTTTTGTTTGTTTGTTTGTTTTTTATCATGACGCACTGTCTCATGAAAAGCGTGTTAGTTGAACCAGTAAAGCTGGATTTGAGTCCGAGCCCAGGAGTGCCCGGTTCATGCTCATTGTATCTCCTTTCTGAGCCTCAGTTTCCTCTACCATAAAAGAGCATAATGCATGTTCTCCTTCTTTCAGTGATGACTAAAGAAAAACAAGCATACAAGAGTAAGCTAATAAAGAAATATATGAAACAAAGAGAGTTTAGTCAACTGTGAAGTGCAACTTAAAGTTCAACTATTGCTATTTTATTAACAATCTTAGAAAATATAAAAAATGAATGGGAAAGAAAAGGGGATCCAGTCCCACACCACAGACGACCCTAATAGGAGAGCCAAATAGTTAAATGGGATCCCGGTGAGAAGACAGAGCCTCCTCTATCATTAACCCAGTGAAATGCTGAGTAAAGTGTGATCATTCGTTCTACACGGAGTGCTACTCAAGGCCAAGGCTGGCTGGAGTTGTTAGCCTGAGAGATATGGAGACAGCACTCGCCGGAAGAAAGCAGAGGACAGGGCTGGTGAGAGGGAGGCAGCTGATTCTGCAGCAGAAAGGACTGTTTCAGGACACTTCACCTGGGGTGGATCGCCCTCAGAGTCCACGTTAGGCACTGACTGTGTGTATCTCAGGAAAGGTGCAGGATGCAGTGAGGAAAACTGGGCTGCACAGCCTCACACCCTTCTCAGGTTTGCACAAAAAGAGGTTCCCCCGTGGATTCTAAGCAGCGTGAGGCCCTGGAAGGGCTGCTCCAGGGTGGTTCTTCCATTCTCCAAGAGTGGGGAGGAAACCATGGGCCTATTCTCAGGAGAAACATTGGGATACAACATTGTTACCTATCATTTTGAAGGCTGCGCAGTCTATGAGAGAATGTCCATTGGCCAAACAAGGCCTGATGAGAACAGAGCTGGGTCAAAAGAGCCCTGTCCTCTTCTCTGCAAACTCCAGCAAGCGGCAGCATCTTGCCTCATCTCTGTGGGTCTCCCTTGCTGGTTTTGTCCAATGCTCACCATTAAATCTTGTTTTCTGAATACGTGTGAAATTTCTAGAGTTCTTATTACCTTCAAATCTGTGCCAATTTGAAAAATTAATATACAAATAAGAAAGAGTAAATAACATAAATAATTTCAATATAATGGTAACATAAATACTATAATAGATTATCTACATGCAAAAAAACCCTCGCAAATTTCCAAATATGTGCACATTACTTAAAAATATAATTTACTCCATGAAATGAGATACCCTATGGGGATTAGAAAATTAAGTTACTTCTTTAGATTTTTTATTAATAATAGATTTTGTCATATCTGTAAACTGTCTACACTATATTTTCTTGAAAACACTGGCCACAAGCTTAGCAAAAAAAAAAAAAGAGAGAGAGAGAGAGAGACAGAGAGAGCAGTGGGGGGGGCGAGAGAGAGAGAGAGAAAGAGAGAAATAGAGAGAGAGAGACAGAGAGAGACAGAGAGAGCAGTGTGTGTGGGAGAGGGAGAGAGAGAGAGAGAGAGAGAGAGAGAGAGAGAGAGAGAGACTTGCAGGTGGACCCAAGCTTTTTAGGAGGTTGCAGATATATAGGTATCCCATTCATACTGCTTTGCTGCTTAGAGGACCTGGGCTTACCCATCACTATAAGGTGGAGGCGAGTGTCCATTTAGCCCACCGACATCTCTGTTCCTCATATCCCGCCATCCCTGCATGTGGGATTTCAGAAGAGTCTTCTCCCAGTAAAGGGCTGATAAGGGCTGATTACATGCTCTGCCTCATCCTCTATCTTCTCCACCAGCAGCTCAGTGGGGAGAAAATGTGTTTATGGCAAAGAGAGCAGCTCGTGCCACCTCCCCTAACTTCATACTTCTCAAGACAATATCCTTGTAATGATCCGCCCAACCTGCGTCAAGGTGCACAGCAGCTCTGGGGCTCTGCTTGTTTCTGCCCAGGTTGTATCCCAGATCCCAGTCATTTTCTGAATCTTATTTCTGTCTACAGTGACACGTGCAAGGGAATTTTCTCTCTCCATGAGCTAATCATGTTCCCAACGTTCACTACAGATTTATCTCCCACAGATAAGCAATTTTTATACTGATTGGAATATGTAAGAATTTCAAAAATGGCGTATTCTTGTTTCACAGAGCGCATATGGTGAACTCATTTGGGGTACAGGCCTGGTAGAATCATCTATGTGGACATTCCACACTTAATATATCTAAACATTCTATTTTTAAAACGGAAGAACTCTCATTGCTCAGATCTCCTCTCCACTGTCCCTTTATTCTGTTATCAAGACAAGCACTCAAGTTTCTTCTGCTGTTTGGATCCCTTTGCTGGAGTTTTCATGGGCATGTTCAAGTGCAGATGCTCAGCGGGCAGACAGCCTCACTCAACTACTGACTTTTTCTTTCTGAAAGTAGACTTTTTGAGTAAGATTCAAATTTATGTATCAGAAAATTCCAATATTAATCAAATGAAGAAACATTTATTAAGCACCAACTATGTTCTTGGAAAAGTAAGATGACAAATTCCTACATGTTAAGAACCTCTGGCATCCCTTGGAAATAATCAATACGGAAAACATTCAAAGGAATCATTTTATGGTTGCATGGCGTTTTAGCATTTCAATGTGCTTTTCCAACTGTCATGTCATTTGGAAAGGGATATTTTCTTAGATTCAAGGAGAAAATAAATGGCTTGTCCTACTGTCACATTAGAACATAAATAGAAATCTTTAACCTTCAAATGAGTATATGCATACAGTGCTACAGGCAGACATTATTAAGCCCCCACCGTGTGCTCTTGTCTCCTGAAGAATGGACTCTCCGTCTGTTAATTCCAGTTTTATTTTTCGTGGCACCCTCTTCCACTCGCAGCCTGTCCCGCATCAGTGTCCAGCTCACCAGCTGCTCAATAGGAAGGAGATATTGTGTGAGAGTCATAGGAATTGGATTCAGAAAAATCTAGCATTGGATCTCAGTTCTCCACGGACCTTGCATCTCTAGTCTTAGCTTTCCTAAAACATAAAATGAAGCTAAGAATAGCCATCATAGGACTATTTCTAGAATTGCATTAGCTTATAGTTAGACTTATATACTGCCTGCTACATGTCAAGCACTCTGTATTTGCTACCATTCCATGCCCTTGTGAAGTTTCAAAGTTTCATGGGGACCAAATCCCCAGTGAATTGATGGCAGGGGTGCATTTCCCAGCATACTCCACGCTCCAGGTGAGCACAACAAACCTGAGCATAGCTGTGGCATCGAAAGTCTGGGGTCTTGACTCATATGACACCACTCCTAGGTGAAACAAAGCAAATTAAAATAAATGTCATTTGAAGCACCCCACAAGCTCCTTGAAATGCAGTCTTTTGGCTGGGCGCGGTGGCTCACGCCTGTAATCCCAGCACTTTGGGAGGCCGAGGCGGGTGGATCACGAGGTCAAAAGATCGAGACCATCCTGGTCAACACGGTGAAACCCCATGTCTATTAAAAATACAAAAAATTAGCTGGGCCTGTAATCCCAGCTAGTCAGGAGGCTGAGGCAGGAGAATTGCCTGAACCCAGGAGGCGGAGGTTGCGGTGAGCCGAGATCGCGTCATTGCACTCCAGCCTGGGTAACAAGAGCGAAATCCGTCTCAAAAAAAAAAAAAAGAAAAGAAATGCAGTCTTTTGTACAGAAAGGATTATGCCAGAGAAAATATTCCATAAAAATGCCCGGCAATGGAATTAACTTAAAAGTTGGAACGCAGATTCATCCTTCTTTAAAAATGGTTTGAGAAAATATATATGCATAGAAAATAGTATACTGGACTTATGTGAAATATATCGGTAATAGCAAAAAGGGGTTATTGTTATAGTATAATATTATCAGATAGTAGTTGAAGTGGTACCATCATGTAAAACGGAATTTAATTATGTTTGAGGTCATCCCAAGATGTAGAAAATAGACCAAGGGTCAAAAATTAGACAAAGGGAAGGATATATTAGTTTGATATAAAGACTGTAAATAGATGTATGCAATAATTGATAGCACTAGTTTAAGAAGTTATGAAATTCCTGTTTACGGAGACCACGAAAGGAGGTGAAAGATAACCTTTAATCAAGGATGCTGCAGAAGAGATTCCTAAAACCAGAGATAAGATCCGGATTCTACAATTATTTGAAACAATTGTAGAAGGTGTTAGTGTTCTACAAAGCCGTGGTCACAAAAAGTGAGAATTTGCATGGATGTACTTTTTCCTGTTCTTATAATTATGACAGTTACTGCTTTGTTTGATTAATTATTCTGGCAATAGTATTCCAGTTCTCTGGCTTTAAGGGTACAGGTCAGAGTAGCTCAGGTGTGCGCCATTGTGGGGAAAGCTTGTGACCTCCTTCTGACTTCCTAATTGACAGTAGGTGCCTAAGTTTCCTTCTCTGAGAAGATGTGGAGGACACACTGATCCCAAGGAAGCTGACATGAAATAGGAAAGGAAAAACAGAACTTCCTCATTTTCATTATTGCTGTTACCAACTCAATCACATTCACTCACATGCTTTTTAAAGAAGAAAGTTTCCTGTAAAACTTTTACTCTATTTTTGCACATTTCCACCTAAATGGTTATTTGTTAAATTGGGTAATAAAACAAATTCTAGCAGAGGCTTTTCTAAGAGGACAAGCCTTGTTATTGCCAAGATAAACAAACAGAGCCGGTGAAGGGCCTGTTGGAGGGAGGGATGCCTGCTGGGATCTGTCCTGATCTGTGCCTACCACAGTGTCTCTTGACCCCACACCTCCCTCCTTGACTTTTCCATGCCCCCAGGCCCTGGTTGCCAAAACTCCTCCCATTCATAGAGAACAGTACCCTCTCCCTCTCTCTTCCCTCCTCACTGCCCTTCTACATGTATGGCTTCTCACACAGGCTCACCAGTGCCACCAAGTCCCCTGGCTCCGTGGCCTCTGCCCTTGCTGTCATCACCAGCTATTTCCTTCTTCCAGAACTCCTTCCCCTGACTTTTCCTTAGCCTAACGTTGGCATTTCTTTTCTTTCTCATTATTTTCATTGCAGTGTTTGAAGGTTCTCATTCACAGGCTTCCCTTTGCATCCCATGCCCTCGTCTCACACATTTTTTACAACATTTAAATACTTAGATCTTTTGCCCTCCGAGGACCACCAATAACTTCACTCCCCTGCGACCCACTTGCTTACTCAACAGTGACCCCCACCACCCCTCAGACCCTCCCTGTGTGGAAGGGCCTCTCTCCCGTGTCCTGGGACTACCTGACAAGTTCAACTTCCCACTCTGTCTTCCCTAGCATGAAACTTTCCTGCTGTGCCTACCCAAGGCAGCCTGAAGCATCTTATATGTTTTCCTGCACAGTTGATGAAGGACCTGCTCTGCTGGGTGGCTCGTGGGCTCTCAAAGAACAGGAAATGCATTTACTCATGACAGCACCCCTTGAGCCAGGACTGTGCTTGGCAAATCTGAGTTGGAGGAATGTTTCAGGAAGATGGTAGGGCAAGTCTTGGATTTAGAAGTCATGTGGGATTTGGCTCTGATCTTTTAGGAAAGCTCATACCAATTTTTTTTCAATCTCCATACAAAACCGCAAGGGAAAAGAAGGGTTAAAACTACTAGTTTTTTTTTTAAAGAAAACTAAACTAAACATTCTGCAAAGATACCTATAATCTGGATGAAGTTTCTTCCAACTACAAGACCAGTAGAATTGGAAAGAGGAGGGGAAAAAAGAGATGCGTTATTCTTGTCTCATGAAATAAGTCAACCCTACCCATCTAAAAAAAGCAAAAATATCCTTCTCCACATTTGGGTTTCCAAAAGTGTCTGGGCTTCAGACACTAAATTCAAGGAAAAATTTTTCAGCTGTTTCTCAATTGAATATTTACACTATTTTTTAACTTGCCCATACACAGAGCCAAGAGCACGCATGCATGTTGTCAATAGCACACACTTTTTTTCCCGATCTTCACGAGGCTACACCAGAAGTCAAGAAGCAAGGAGAAACTGAGGTAGTGTATGAGATCCTACCAGCAGTAGCAACATGCAAAGAGCGACTTTACATTTACAGGTGATGAGAGGAAACAAAGGAACAGGAAAATAGGGCACAGATTGTTGACATTGGTTCTTCATGAGTAGTGAGATTAATTTACGCTTTATTCATCATGTATTTTAACAATTTTCTTCTTCAATAAGTTTTATATCACTTTAAAATTTGAGTAAATGCATTTATAACTTTTTTATCAGTAAACAGGAAGCCACTGAAAAGACAAAAGGATGTTAATATTCAAGTCTGAAACTTAAAAATCAAAATATTTTCAGTAGCATTAGAACTTTAAGACACACAACAATGCTCCTGCTGCCCCAAAGCCTTATTCTACTCTCTACTGAGTGCCCCCTGCCCATAGCTGTCTGTTTTTCCAAGTAGATAAAATTCATGGTGAAGAGTTGGGCAGTGAGAAGTGAGGCAGAGAAGGAAAAACGTTTTGAGACAGTTGATTGCAATTAACTTTGCCATCAATTGCTGTGTGACTGCAGGCGAGCCACTGCGACGCAGGAAATGGGGTGAGAGTCTCACATATGAATGGAGATTGTCAATGGCGGATTCGGGCCCAGGGGAATCATAACCCCATGTTCCGCACTTTGAAAGTAAAATAATCAGAAAGGCAGGGACTATCAACAAATGGATAAAACAGCAAGTTAACATCAAATGGTAAAAAAAAAAGGAAGGCAGGGACTAAAATTAAGAGAACGAAGAGAGTGATCAATGCCACTGATCATATACTCATCCCTATTCACTTTGGCAAGCCCAGAAGACTAAACAAAGCTCCCTTATTGATGTTGTAAAGCACCTAGCCTGCACGCCTTTTGCGATTAAATATGATTGCATGATTCTCTTTACTTCCTGCATGATGCTTTCACTCTGGCCCTCCTTGATGGAGGCATGGGTGGTTTCCCCTCGCTGTCTTCCAGTTACTAAATGTCTTTGTGTAGATTTCATGGAGGTGAAGAAAGAACTGCTACCATCACAAGAGGAGAGGGTACCTGAGAAGGCTGTTTCCTGTCCCTCTGTTCCACTGTGAGTATGTGTGGCCAGGAGTATACGTTAGTCATGTCAGGAAGGATGAGATAAAAACCATTTCTCCCGGGAACCAGAGCAGAATCAGAACGTAGGAGATAACCTCATGCACCTCCTCCTCAACATTTCTCCATCGCTCTTAGTTACCAGCATCTCCCTATTGATTAGCTCAAGCCAGAGGCTATGCAAGGGGAATGTCATAATTATTTAAGCCAATTCAGGAATCGGAGAAATCAGAATGCTAATAGCAGTGATGAAATAAAAAGTATGGATTCAAAGTTTGAACTCATGCAAAGTAAAAAGCAGCAGAAAGTCTCAGGGAGTAAGAGACTTTTTGTCAGGTTGATGAATTCAACCTCACTTTAAGCACCCAAGTCTCCCAAAACAGGCCTTTGTAGCAAGCAATGTGAGTTCCCTTGAATCAATATGTTTTCTTAGGGACTCTGGTGCCCTCATAAATCATCATTTGCATGACATAGTTGTGCTAATAAATCTACCTTGAAGAGAGGGAGAGAAAGGAAGCTGGTTAACAATAAACCACAGATCTAAACCATGGGGAGAAAAACATAAAACCCAGGTTTCTATGGACACACAAATTTGTGTGGCTGCAGTCAGATTAAATGTGTTTTCTCCCCTGGGTGGCTGTGGACTCAGCTCAGCACTGAGCGAATCTGGTGGAATGAAACTTCCCTTTGGGTCAAGCAGAGTAAGCCGCTCATGGGAGGGAGGAAAAAAAGAAAGCTAAGTTGTGAGTGACCCAACTGTAAGTTCATTTGTCTTGGATTCTTCTCAATTACTTTGCTACAAGGACAAAAATGGAGCAAGTTTATTTAGTGGTTTGGATAGAAGAGGAAGAAATAGATTACTCAGCAAACTGAAATTTCCCTCTGAACCTCAAAGGAAGGCTTGACAACCGGGCATTCCTAACAAGTCTGCATTAAGCTGAGAAGCCAAACTGAATGATGAGTTATGGACACCATGAAAAGCACTTCCATAGTTTCCCAACTTCATTTGCCGATTTATAGGGAAACTTTATCCTTTCATGCAAAATGCTTCAAACCAAATGTAAAGGATCCTTGAAGATAACAGTGGAAAAATGTAAGGGCTATGGAACCAGACCAGCCTGGTCCTATTTTTTATGTCCTTATGCTTACAATGTGGGCATTGGCTTCCTGACCTAGATAACGGGAAGAGTGATAACCACTTTGTCGGGCCATTGTGAGGATGACTTCGGATAACGCATGTGTGATGGTTAATTCTAGGTATCAACTGGACTGCACTGAGGAGTACCTGATAGCTGGTAAAGCATTATTCCTGGGTGTGTCTGTGAGGGAGTTTGCAGAAGAGACTGGCATTTGAATCAGTGAGCTGAGTAAGGAAGATCCACCCTCACCCAGCGTGGGTGGGCAAAGTCCAAACAGCTGAGGGACCTGATAGAACAAAAAGTAGAGGAAAGGCAAATTCTGTCTTTCCCCCAGAGCTGGGACAGTCTTCTCCTGCCCTTGGACCCTGGGACTTGCACCACAGCACACCACTCTCCCCAGGTGATGCAGTCTTCAAACTTGGACACAGCGAAGTGACCAGCTGTCCCACTTCTTCAGATTATGAATGGCCTATAGTGGGACTTCTCAGCCTCTATGTGAGCCTCCTAAAATATCCCCTCATATGTCTATTTGTCTTTCTATCTATATATCTATCTATCCATCCATCTATCTATCGATCCATCTATCTATCCATCCATCAATCTATCCATCCATCCATCCATCCATCCATCCATCCATCCATCCATCCATCCATCCATCCATCCATCTATCCATCCATCCATCCATCCATCCATCCATCCATCCATCCATCCATCTATCTATCCATCTATCTATCCATCCATCCATCTATCCATCCATCCATCCATCCATCTATCCATCCATCTATCCTATTGGTTTGTTTCTCTGGAAAACCCTGACTAATACAATACGTTAACTGAAAAAAAAGTCACAGACAAATAATACATAGCTTAGAACCAGACACATACATGTATTCAATGATGTTCACTTTCTTTTCATTTATTATTATTATTTTTTTAAAAAAACGGAGTTTTGCTCGTTACCCAGGCTGGAGTGCAATGGCGCGATCTCGGCTCACTGCAACCTCCGCCTCCTGGGTTCAGGCAATTCTCCTGCCCCAGCCTCCCGAGTAGCTGGGATTACAGGCACGCACCACTGTGCCCAGCTAATTTCTTGCATCTTTAGTAGAGACGGGGTTTCACCATGTTGACCAGGATGGTCTCGATCCCTTGACCTCGCGATCCACCCGCCTCGGCCTCCCAAAGTGCTGGGATTACAGGCTTGAGCCACCGCGCCCGGCCCTCTTTTCATTTTTAAGTTAAAAAAAAAAATCATAGAGCCTGAAGGGACTTGAGTAATCACTTACTTTATCACTCACACATTTTACAAATGACTGAAAGACATACTCTGAATTTCTAATTCGCGATCTGCCCACACCAAACCTTTCTTTCTTAAAAAAGATTATTGGTGTCTTTGTTTCTGTTTGCCCAAACAAAACTGGCATATAGCTAAACATTAATTTTTAAAAAAACATATAAAAATAAGAAAAATCACCATAACATCTGCATCCAGAGATAAACACTGTCTAAGTCTCAGTATGGGGAATGTAGGATTATCCTACACCAGTTTACAATAGTGTGCATGGAAAATAAATGGCCTTTTTCACATGCAATAAAGGAACCAAACAAAAGTCCTTTATGCTTTTCAGATGATGGGTGTTCTGTCTTACATCTCATCCCCTTTTGACAAGGCATCTCTTCAAAATCATTACCTGTTTTCCACATGGGAAAGCAAAGGCGGCTGTTCCCACCATCTCCTCTCCCTCCAGAAACCAGAGAGCAAAGGCCACTGTTGGCTAAACACCCCACTAGCAGAGTCTGTGCTAAATTTGGAATTTATAATAAAGTTTTCAACCGAGCTGTTATTTTATTACAAGGTGGAAAATATGCATTGATACTATTGCCCAAATGTTTAAATTGCTTGGCCTTCTGAACAGCCAAGTTTAAAATAAGCATCTTTGGCAAGAAAGAATCTCCTGATAAAAACCATGTGTTAAAAAGAAAACAAAAACAGAGTGGGAGCGTGTGTTTTCACTCTGGGTTTGTGGACTAATAATTTATTTTCATCTATTTTATACACGAAATCCTTATATTTCCATGCTGACCTAAAAGGAGTTTGGCCTGATTTTTGAAAAGTGTAAAATTAGATCATGCAACTACAAATGATCATATCTTTCGTAGGTATATGCATGTATTTATGGAAGTATGTGCAAACATTCACCATGAAAACATGTCTGTGCATCTATAGATATAGGAATAAATGTATATGTATATATGTATGGTGTGCGTGTGTGTATTAAAAATGAGAGAGACAGAGAGAGAGAAAGCTACTGATCTTTTACATACCTAAAGAAGATAGCATTGGCCGCGCCCGGTGGCTCACGCCTGTAATCCCAGAACTTTGGGAGGCTGAGACAGTCGGATTACCTGAGGTCGAAAGTTCGAGACCAGCCTGACCAACATGGAGAAACTCCGTCTCTACTAAAAACACAAAGTTAACTGGGTGTGGTGGCACATGCCTGTAATCCCAGCTACTTGGGAGCCTGAAGCAGGAGAATGGCTTGAACCTGGGAGGCGGAGGTTGTGGTGAGCCAAGATCATGCCATTGCACTCCAGCCTGGGGCGCAAAAGCAAAACTTTGTCTCAAGAAAAAGAAAAAAAGACAGCATCAAGAACTGATCTCAGGCACTTCCAATAACTCAAAGGGATCAAGGACGAAGGTGATTACCCAAAGAAGTTAGTGCTTTCTACCATTTATCATGTGCCAGCTGGCCCTGTAATAGCCCTATTCTATATGAAAATCCTAAGAGGTAACTCTCTAGCTTTGTTTTATAAGTCGGGAAACAGACTTTAAGAGAGTTCAGCACAGTGGCAATCAACTGGAAATAAAACCCAGTTCCACGCAAAATCAAACATTCTTCTCTTTCTCCTTCACCGTTTTTCTCCTTTGCTGTTCTGCCTCTTGAAGCATGGCAGAATCAGGAGGGGAAATAAGTGCCTTCAACCAGGTCAAGGAGAAAAAAACACAAGCATTTAGTCCAAAGCTAACTGGGCAGTGGAAAAAACTTATTGAATCTTGCAAGAAGGTTCATATCTATAGACGCGTCACAGATGAATCTATGATTTCCAGAGTGTTGGAAAGAAAACTTGCTGTGACTCTTTCTTTTCCCCCAGCAGGAAGTGGTGACCCTGGCTGCTCAGTACCCAGGAAGGGCCATTTGACAACCCTCCTCTCAATATGACAACACGATTTTCAGTATCCATAATGTAAAAGTCAGTAATAATATTGTTGAGTCATTCTTTATTTTAAAACAATGATTTAAATGGGAGGATAAATTTTAATTTTAAACATATACAAACAGTGAAAGATTTTGTTATGAACAAGAATCTGCATTTGCCAAACAGAAATATGACACTTCGCAGTTTGCACCCCATGTTATTGTTTTAAATTTTAGACACAAATAGGAACTCACCGTGCTCTCAGTGAATGACAGAAATGAAGGCATTCAAGTTCTGTCTTCTCCTTTGCCAATCACGATGATAGCATCTAGGTTTACATCTAAATCTATGGTTTACAAAGAGGAATATATGGCACCCAGCTGTGGGATAGACAAACTGCGTCTAGAGTGAGCTTGCTCGATTCCGAACCCTGTGAACTTGCTCAGAATGAAAGTGTGTCACCCATATGTGTGAGGCAGAGCCTAGAGTGGGGGCTTGGGGCTCCCCACCCAAAGCTGTCAAACTTTCTCACTCCAGCTCAGCTGGTTTTCTTCTTCCTGCCACCCACAAAAATATAAAGAGGAAAATCGAATTCTTTGCAATTCTCAGTGCTTAGCCATCCTCCATGTTTGGGGAGATGTGGGCCTCTTAATGAGCTCTTTAGCTACCACACTGACCAGGTTGATGTGAGCTGTCCAAGGCCTTACAGACAGCATGTCTAGGAGACAGACTAGAAACCCAGGACACTCTAACTCCAAAACCTGTGTGCTCAGCTCTGCAAATCCCTGCAGGCTCCCTCTGGGTCTCAGAGTAGAGCAGGTGGAACAGGGTCATGCTCTAAGGAGGCTTGAATATTGACTCGGTGTGGGCCTCATGATAGAGCAGGTAGTGCGGGCAGCAGAGGGGGAGGAATGGGAACCCTTGTTCATTTCTGAAGGAAGATGAGGCTTAAGAAAGACTAAACCAATAACGGGAAGGAGGATGAAATGAAGGGAAACCCGCCATTGTGAGGAGGAACAGGTGATTTCTTACAAGGTTTTCTAGAAAAAAAGTAATTATTTTACTTAGAAAGATGAGGCTGGGCATAGCGGCTCACTCCTGTGATGTGAGCACATTGGAAGGCTAAGGCAGGAGGATGACTTTAGCTCAGGAGTTCGAGACAGCCTGGGCCCAGTGGTAAGACCCTGTCTATTTATTAAAAACAAACAAAAAAACAAAAAAACTAGCCAGGCGTGGTGGTGCTCGTCTGTAGTACCAGCTACGCCGGAGGCAGAGAGAGGGTCATTTGTGCCCAAAAGGTTGAAGCTATAGTCAGCCGTGATCTTGCCACACACTCCAGCCCAAGCCACACAGTTAGATCTTGTCTCAAAAAAAGACAAATATGATTTCAACAGTCAAGGATGACTTCGGGCATACAAACCTATGATGAAATGTCTTCCACTCTACGTCAGATTTTGACTCACACCTGCCTCTCTGTGATTTCCTGGTCTTTCAAAGGAAAGCAATGAAGTAAATTAAAGCCTTGTTTCCTAAAAATATAAATGCCTATCACTCTGCAGAATGACCTCACTCTGATTGACATTGACACACCTAGAACTCACTCCAGCCAGGATGGACCTCCCACCAGTCTGGACAGGAAGACATCCACACACATTTCCTGCCTCTCTCAGAGGTGGCTCCAGCCCGTCCTTCCTTCAAAGCTGGACTCCACGTTTGGAGGAGGGCTCCCTACACTACTTGATACTGATTATTTTTCTTTTCTTCACTGTATTTGCCATTGTCTTTGTTTTATTAAGGAAACAGGTTTGGGAAATAAAGTTGCATGAACCCAACAGAAAATAATTGCATCTCAGATGTGGGGTTTTAGAAAAACTGTCTATTCATTCAGCTCTTTGGCTTCTTACCTCCAGCAGCACCCTGCCAATACGTGTCCACTGGGAATAATGTTTTAAAAGACAGCAGGTAATTAAGATGCCTTTGGCATTAAGTAAAATGTCCCCATGATGTTTCATAGTACGGTGGGTTTGAAAGCATTCCCACAGGGCATAAGGATCATCTACAACCTTCAAGTAACCTGAAATCAAGGTAAAATTGCAACAGAAGAAGCACTTTAAGGTGGAAAAGAATCCCAAAAGTACAGCTTAATCACTCACTTTACAGATGAAGAAACTGAGGCACGATGAGGTCAGCTGGTTTGCCACAGAACTAGTGCGTTCTGGAGAAGAGAATAAAGCCCAGACACCCCAGCTCCTGAGCTCAGCCATTGTTCTAGCTCATTGAAGAAGAATAAATTTTTCTTGTATTTTATTTTACAACTTCAAAACATAAACTAGAAAATATATTTATTTTACAATTATAAATATACTAAATATATATTTAAAATGCACTTAAACTTGTTTAAGAAAAACATTTCCTTTATGAGCATAGTTAAGCTCATAAAATCACTGCATAGTGTTCATATAATCCAATAATATTAACACTGTATTTAGCTAGTTCATTAATCAATAAAAAGCAACTTACAATGGGAAAGCCAAAGTAGGAAGAAGCAATTTAAGATGTAGAATCATTTCAGTCATTCACATATTTATTCATTCAACAAGCACAGACCTCCCAGTTTTCTGTGAGGTGCCAATGAGGTAGAGACAATGAAGCAGTTCTAAGCCCATGTTTTAGCCAGGGCAACACAGCACACAGGCATAAGTGATTCCACCACCATGGCAGTGTCTGCAAAGTGCTGAGACACGGATAGCAATGACATCAACTAAACCCTTGTTTCCTCAAAATGCACCTCTGGGGAGGAACTATCACTGCTGTTTTTTCAGTAGTTCAGATCTATGACTCAAACATTTAACAGGCGCCTCTTATTTGCCAGGTGCTAAACTTGGAGGTGAATACAATATAGTCTCTGCCCTCGAAGACTTGACAGCCTAGTTGGGGAGGTAAAAACTGGAAGGTAATGTGGACACTGCATGTCTCCCCAGAAGAGGCTGGGTGCAGCTGCACCTAGCGGAAAGTTCCAGAAATGCTGCCTGGGAAAGCAGCAGCCCCAGAGTCTCTAAGAATATGGAGGAATGAGCTAGGCCATGCCTGCCTTTCCTCCAGGAAGAGTGAAAGAGCAAAAGGAGCTGTAGGTGTTCAGAAACTGAGTCACAAAATAAGAGGCAAGGAGCATGAGAAACCAGGCTGGTGAGGAGGGCAGGGGCTGGTGACAATCCCTGAGGACAACCTGGAGGCACTGAGGTTTCAGGCAGATACATGAGATTCATAACTGATACCCTCCCAGAGGCGAATGGATGGGCTCGGGGAAATGACAGGACAGCTTTTAAGACACAAGTTTTGGGGGCAAGTTGACACTGAAAAAGTTGAAGCAAGGTACAGTAAACCTATGAATCTATTAACAGAGAGGGGAAGAAAGGCAGAGATGTTAATTTTAAAAAACTGGTGGTGACTGGGAGCCTATGAAGGAGACAAACTTTGAGAAGCTCTGTTGGATTTCTCATTTGATGTGTTAGATGTCTGTTGGTACCATCAACTGAGATGGTGAAAGCAAGTCGGTTTGGAGCTAAGATAAAAGGTTTAGTGATTAAATTAAACTACCCGGCCATCTCTACAATTTACTGCAATAAAGAAAAAAGGTTTGCAATCCAAATTGTTCTGTTCATTTACAATAAGTAATTATGATTGTCAATAGAGTAAGGTTAATAATTAATTTTGGTAGCTGTTAGATGACTTACTGAGCATTCTCTATAAATGCCCAGTCTCATTGGACAGTGGCATTATCCCAGCTCAAGAGGTGTCTTCAACAAAGATCATTAGTGATGCAGAATGAGAAGAGTCAAAATCCTGAATTCCAAATTATTCTCTGTGCCACACATTTTCATACTGTAAATTTCAGAATAATCTACGTAGCTGTAAACAGATCATACCTGGGTGATATGAGTCTTAGAAGCTCCTTTAAAAGCCTAGTCTCACTCCCAGTTTTCATAACCTAGATTCTCTGGGACATAGGAGGAGGATGGGGTGAAAGGGGGCCCCAACCAACCCTCCCTCCACCCCACCCCCAGCCTTTCAGGAATCTCTAAGGTCCAAAGGAAACATCATTTTAAATGACTCCTGGGAGTCGCCAAGGCTGATCTCCTACAGGTTCACAATCCGCCAGCTCTCCCATGGTGCCTGCATCTCCCACCGTGATGATTTTTGCAGATATTCTCTGATATTCTGCAGACAAGCCATTTGGCCTGATTTTACTTGTAGCCTCTCACCCTACCTCAGCCAGGAGTCACAAGGGCAGGTGAGCTCAGTGACCAATGCTGACCTGAGCAAAACTGACCCTCTACTTAGATTCAGATCACTCACTTGTCTTCCTGTTCATGTGGAATGAGCTTTTTCCAACATGCACCGTCTGTCTGCAACAATGAAACAAGCAAATTCCGAACCTGCTTGGCGCAGGCTGCAACCAGCAGATTTTTGCTCAGACACCTCCGAGAGGCATTCACTGACTGCCACGGAAGGCTGTAACCCCTCTTTCCTCAGCACTGTCTCTCTTTTCTACTTACTTCACGCTTTTCAATTCCACACAATACCCATAAACATTTCTCTATAAATTTAAATTATGCTGGGCGCGGTGGCTCACGCCTGTAATCCCAACACTTTGGAAAGCTGAGGTGAGCAGATCACCTGAGGTCAGGAGTTCGAGACCAATCTGGCCAACATGGCAAAACCCTGTCTCTACTACAAATGCAAAATCAGCTGGATGTGGTGGGCATATCTCAGCTATTCAGGAGGCTGAGGCAGGAGAATTGCTTGAACCCAGGAGACAGAGGTTGCAGTGAGCCGAGATTACACCACTGCACTCCAGCCTGGGTAACAAGAGCAAAACTCCATCTCAAAGAAAAATAAAATTATTTATTAACTTATTGTATGCTCCTCTTCTTAGGATATAAGCCCCACGTGGACAAGGATTTGGGAATGTTTTGCTCACTACAGCATCACCAGACCTGAGAAGCGTGCTTGGAAAACAAAAGCTCAGTAGACATTTGTGAAGGGAATGTGCTAATTAGCAAGGATAGACTAGAGCCCCGCAGGTGATAAACACCTGACACTGAGAGAGAGACAGTATCTCGGGGTTCACTGCCCCTTGAGTTCACTGTCTCACGGATCTCCTAAGAACTCTGTTAGGTAAGCAATTTGAGTTAACCCCATCAACTTCATGAGAATTAGAAAGGTTCGTCGTCTTAGCCCAGGTTCCACGGCGCTCCATGAGCATTTGGCAAAGCCACAGCTTGAATTCACCTCTTCCAGATCCTGTCCCAGATTCAGTTGTTCCCAGCAATCCTACCCTCAATGACTTTGCAAATGCAAGCAGCTGATGAATTCATGGCACAGCTCCGGGGCCTGGCCAGGCATGCTGCTGTGGGCTCCCCATTCCAGGGTGTCCCATAAGAAGATTCAGAACATCTCCACCCAGAGCCATTGGAGATAAAGGGTATTTTGGAGAAAATGCTTTAGCAAGACACTTAGGAAACATGAGGTAAAAGGAATTATTATTTGAAATAAAGAATTGTTTTTGATAGCGCTCCGCTTGTACGTTTATCACCATCTTAAATTCCATTTATTACTAACATGTAGAACAAAATTTGTGGCTGGGGAAGCTCGTGCCATAGACATTGCTAGGATGCATTTCTGTTTACGTTTTAATTTATTCCCTAAACCGTCAGTAACAGGATGTAACTTTCCTGCCTGACTCTGCCCCCTACCTGGGACAGTTTTCCCAGCCAGCTCTGGCCAAATCCCTCTCACAACCATCTCTCAAAATCTCATATAAATGAATGCGATCCAAGGGAATGTGGGTGGCAAGTTACTAAAAACAAAATCTTAACATTATGTTAATGTTTACCTTAGCCAACTTCGCATAAATTGCCTCCTTTGGAGGAGGACGGTGAAACCTCTTTAGCAAGTAAAAGTGAGAGTCCTTAATATAAATGATTCAGCATGTTCATTTCTACAGTGAGTGATTGGGATGAGGAGATGTATGTTTTCTGTCTGGGCTTCCTCGTCCAAGAACATCTTCAGATACAAGATGTTACATCTCAATCAGATTCTTCTCCTAAAACCCGTTAATAAATTTTCTTTAAAAGTAGCGGAGATAGGCTTTGTATGGTCTTTTTATAGTCGGCTGTAAAAGATTTTAGTTGTCTCTTCAATCTTTTTCCTGGTCTTTCCATTTCTAATTTCAAGGCTTAAAAGTTACCATTGAGAGCCAAAAGCAAACACAGTTAAGTCGAGGATGAAAGATGAGAGAGAGATGGTACTGTAAATATAAATGATTGCCAGATTCAGGCTGGCAGAGCTGTGTTCTCTTGTATCAGCATTTTACGACCTTGCTGAATGGAGGCAGGGTCCTCTGGTACAGGCTGCTTAAACTTGTGTTTTTATGGGGCCCTTTCATTGAAAGCACATAAACTCCACATGCTTTCTCAGGAAGCGTCCTCCATGCCTTTCCCACACGGCGCTAATAAGTCGGGTGGAGTCTGTCTTGAAAGAGTAGTTATTGATTCTGTGTGTGTGTTAAGAACCGTGAGACTGACTTTCATCAAGCTGCTCCAAGCCGGTTATGGCTCTTCCTGCAAAGTGTACCGACCCCAACGCCACGGCAAGAAGGAACAAAGGGCCACCACTGAGGACGTTTCCCATGGCAGTGACGCCAGAGACGCCACCACTGACGGAGCGTGTGCACAGAGCAGACCCAGGCCCGAGCCCAGCAGCACCAGAAGCCCAAACAGGTAATTCAGGGAAGCGGAGACCAGAAGATGCTGCATTTTTCTGAACACATGAAACAGGCTCTGTTGCCAGGCTAGCACCGATGTCCACGACGGTCCTGGGCACCGAGGCCCCTGCCCGCTTTGTCTTTGATCACCAGGGCTCCCAGGTGGCAGGCACAAGGTTGATACTTCATGCTGCTGTTTAATAAATGCTTCACAGAAAATGCCCAGCCCCGTGTACAGCTGTGAGGGAAGAGCTACAGAGTTGGTAAACAGCTGAGCAAAACAGGACAGAAAAAGAACCCAGCAGTGACTTCTGAGCAGGGTGGGTCTTTGCCAAAGCTGGAAGCTCTAACTTCTCTTGTCTGTGTACATGGAGAACTTAGAACTTTGACAAGTTCATAGCGATCTTGAAAACAATATTCACATTTCCTAGCTAAAGAAATCGAGTCTGAGGTTGAAGTCTCTGAGTTTGCACAGCTGGTTAACGGGGAAAGCAGCAGAGGAGCTGACACCGACTCCAGCTTAGTCAACCTCCCTACCTCTGATTTTGGAAGGCTGTTAACCCCGCCCCCTCTGCACCCCAACACTGATTTTGGGAAGCGTCTGTCTCTCCTGTGTTGTGGCAAACAATGTCTTAGATATCTTCGCCCACAGCACAAACCATAGCCTGAGTAGAGCAGGTGCTCAGTAAGTGCCTGACACATCAATCCGTGGCTGAGTGGATGGATGAATGCATAGATAAATAAATTATCAGCATAAATGTAAGTGAAATGGAGTCCTAAAACTTGTTAAGCCTTCTAATTCACCAAAAATACTTCTCAACTAAAACAAGACTTCAGCTGAAACATTTTGTCTCCTCCCTCACAGTTCACCTGAAAAAACCAGGCGGCCAGAATCAAGATCCTATCTCCTGCTATGTGGTGTCTATCCCCAACCCTTCCCACAGCAGCCGGCTAAACACACAGTGAAACAGAAACAAGGAGTGAGCAGCCATAAAAGTCACTGGGCGGTGTGATCATGGTGCCTCTGGAGGGGCTAGACGCCTGGAAGGCAGTGATCACTCCCACTTTCTTTCTGTTCTTCTGCGGGACATATGTGAAGAACAGAACGCTATGCACTCTGCAAGGCCTCCAGTGAAAACCCTTCTTGGCCGTCTTTTAAGTGCACTCAAAATCTCATATAAATGAATGCCATTACTTGATATCAGTACCTTTCCCTCTACTGTGGAGTGATTTCCACCTCCGAACCTTCTCCTGCATGTTTTCTCCTCTCTACATCTCTTCCGCCAATGTCAAGCTGACATCTCTGTGTAGAAAATATGGCAACAACTCGAACTGTGTTTGAAAAGTTCTCCCTCTCTCTGCTTTGTCCATTACATGCTTGATTCTGTCACTCTCCTACTTAAAAGCCTCCAGCAGCTGCCGTTGCCTGCGTGAGTACCAGCCACTTTCGAACACTCAGAGTGTGAATTGCAATAAAAGGCCCAGACTTGTCTTTCCTTATTTAATTTTTGAGACTGGAGTTTACAGGTTGAACTCTGAGCCAAACTGCCTGATTTCAAATCTCAGTTCTGCTGCCTAGAAGCTATGTGGCCTGGAGAGTGGGGCAGTATAGAGTACTTCCCTCCTGGGCTGCTGTGAGGATGAAGTGGACCGAAGCACCTCAAGTGCTTAGAAGCAGCCCAGCACATATGCACTGGGGGCAGCCGCTGCAGGCAGAGCAGTTCTCTGAAGACAAGCTCATCTGCTCCAAGTCCCCATCCACCAGACTAACAGAAATGGTTGTCTTGTGAATTATCGGGGCTCCTGGTCAAACCCAGGATTTTGTGAAGATTCTGAAGTTAGGCATCGAGCACAGCAGTGGGCCCAGGATGTGGGCTCTGTGACTGTGCCCCGGAGCAGGTCCTGCTTGGCCCCCTGCAGCCCAGATGTCCTTTCCATTGCGCCTTTGCCTGCCCGCAGCCCCTGGGCTTGGCTGAGACTGGACGACTCACCATCCACCTCGTGTCTCGTTTCCCTCCATTTCTCTTCCTCAGTATCAGCCCTCTCTGCAGTCCAGCCTCCTCCCTGAGAGGCTGTGAGGGGCAAGATTCTGGACAGGCAGAACCCCTCCTTCCCCTGAAGTTAAAATTCTATTCTGCCCAAAGTGTTTTTGATTCAAACACTTATTTGTCTTTATGAGAAACAGGTGTAAAGTTAGGGGGGAGAAGAAAAAAGTTGCTCTCTAATGTTACGATTCTATCTCAATAAAAACAAGACGCAAATTGGTACCTCAAGAAATGATCTGGTCCTTTGCAGAGATGTCTGGGTTAGACCTGTGCTACTTCCTCTAACACCCTCCCCCCACAGTAGGTCTCTTCCCCTCCGTGAGCACCATGCATCTGTACACAGCTAGGGTCTCTCTTCCAGGCTTGTCTCCCTTTCTCTGGACAGTGAACTCCTGGCTATGCTTCAAAACCTTTAGCAAATGTCCCAACCTCGGGAGAGTACTCAAATTTCTTCCTACAAAAAAGCTTTCTTCCTTCACCTAGATGTACCTCTAAGATTCCTGGTAGTTAAAGAAAAATAACGTTCCAAAAGTTGCATAAGACTCACTGCCTAAACTAAACCACTGAGGTCCTGAGAGCACCGTCATGTCTGCCGGCCCACGCTTCTCCAACACCTTTGCACTCAGCACTAACCAGAGTGCGAGCCAGGTCTTTACAGCCCTTTGTTCCTCATTTGTACCTGATGAAACCGAATCCCTGGCCTCCTGATGCAACCAAAATTGTTAATAAATCCACGTTTTTTTTGAGAAATTTGAATTAAACCCATAATGAGATAGCATCTTACACCAGTCAGAATAGCTATTATTAAAACGTCAAAAAAAAAAAAAAACAGATAGTGGCAAGAATACAGAGAAAAGAGAACACTTCGACATTGTTGGTGGGAATGTAAATTAGTCTAACCTCTATGAAAACCAGTCTGGCTATTTCTCAAACAACTAAAGATAGAACTACCATTAAATCCAGAAATTCTACTGCCAAGTGTCTACCCAAAAGAAAATAAATCATATTGAAAAGATACCTGTACTTGTATGGTTAACACAGCACTATTCACAGTAGTAAAAATACGGAACCAACCTACGTGTCCATCAGGGCTGATTCAATGAAGAAGATGTGGCGTATGTAGACCATGGGCTGCTACACAGGCATCGAAAATCACGAAACAACTCTCTTGCAGCAACATGGATGCAACTGGAGGCCACCATCTCTGGAAGCAGCACAGGGACAGAAAGACAAGTACCTCTTTTTCTCACTTATAAGTGGGAGCTGAAGAATGTCTACACATGGACCTAAATAAAGAGTAAAAGAAAAGGCACTGGAGACACAGAACAGGAGGGAGAGGGGTGACAAATCAGCAAATGGTACAATGCACACTATTCTGGTGATGCTTACACTAAAACCCGAATTTCACCAAGATGGATAGATCTGCATAACGCAACTGCCCCTGTGTCCCCTCAACCCGTAAAAATAAAAAGTATTTTTTAAATGCTCTGTCTTGTTACTGCAGACAGCAAGTCCACACATTCAGTTTTCACAAGGGTGAAGTTTGGAGTGAAAGAAATGTGACTTCTCCTCCTGGGTCAGCTGCTGACTTCCTACGTCCGCCTCCTGCCTTGGCGCCTCCTCTGTGGAGCACTCAGGGGCTCTCTGTTGGATGCTCCTCTGGGGCTTTTTCGAGGAACCTACAGTGTTAATGTCTCTTTCCTTCTCTCTAGCCAAACAGCGCAGTGGCTCTGTCACCTTCACCGGGTTGCTGCTGTTCGGGGATAAGGTGATTTTGTCATTTAACAGCCCCAATAAAGAAGACTCGTCTGGGCAGGATTCACGGGGGAACTTTTGTCCTGAAAGGAGGCCCTCACATTCCCTCCCCAAACAGGGGATAGCTGTCTACAGGTGAGCTGCCTGGACTTGAAAGGTAGTGGGTAGCTTGGTAGTTTTTCTTCACCCTGAGGCTCTCATTTCAGCTACTGAGCCCTGAGATCACAGGAAAACAATAGCAGGCACACAGAGGATCTTCTTTCTTTTCATATTTGTTCCCCAGAGTCTGGAAAATAAGTAAGTTACATTTCCTCTAATTGAGGAAGAACAATGGCCTCCATGTTTTGATGCTCTGACGTTATTCCCACAGTGACTCTGTGAGTCGGGCAGGGGAAGTGTGTCCATTCCTATCTCACAGGGGGGAAAACCGAGCCTCCCAGTGTCTAGATCACCTGCTCAAGGGGACACACAAGATATGAAACAGCTGGTGAGCAAAATTAGGTTGTCTAACAGATATTGGGTTTTATTTTAATTATACCATGCTAAAATAAAAATAACTGCCTTCCCTAAGTAAAATTATTTTATGAAGAATTACTATACTGGTAATAGTGACCTATATTATAAATGCCTGGTACAAACCAGGTACATTCTTTAACTTGTTCTATTTCTTAAAACATTTTAGAAACTGATATTAGAATCTGCATTTTATAAAGCAAACATTAAATCTCAGGGAAGTAAAGCAACATGCTGGAAGTCTTATGAAGGAGCCCCTGTTGCTCCTGCTGCCCCATGCAGCCCCTGCTGTCCACCAGGGAGGAGCCGAGACCCAGCACAAAGGTTTCATGGCCCCTCGAGCACCTGATGGCCATGTGATCCAAGCAAACTTCGTAACTTTGCTGAGTGTGTTTTCTCCTCTACTAAGGGCGTAATAATGCCTCCCCCAACTGCCTAATAGGATTAGTTTAAGGGCTAAATCCATTTATTTAACAAATTTTCTTTCAATAGACATTTATTGAGTGCCTACTGTGTGCGGCCATCATTCTGAGCCCCAGGAGTACAGTGGTGGACAAAATTATTTTCATACACCTGTGCCCTTCTGGACGTTACGTTCTAGTAGATCAAATGAAGGAATCACCATAAAAATTTTGTTGAGATGGACATTATTCCATTGCCAAAAGGTGAAGGAAACAACATGATGGTCCCTGAATGGATTCATGATTTACCAAATATGGTCTCTCTGTAATCAGCTGGGAAAAGAAATAAAATCTGACACATACTATAATGCATATGAACCTTGAAGACATTATGTTAAGTAGAATACGTCAGTTACAAAAAGACAAATACGATATAAATACACCTGTATGAGGTCCCTAGCGTGGTCCAGGTCATAAAGACAGAAAGGAGAATAGTGGTCGCTGGGGAGAGGGGAAGGGAGTGGGGAATTGTCACTTAATGGGATCAGAGTTTCAGTCTGGGATGCTGAAGAGTTCTGAGACAAATGGTGGCGACAGCCCCACAACAAGTGGTTGTACTTAGTGCTCCGGAGTGGTACAATTAAAAATGAGGAAGACGTGCAAATTACATGTTTTACTCCAATAAAAAGTTGTTGAACTTTTAAAACAATTCAGACCGGAATATACTAAGGTACCAGCACTGTCTTCACTACCGGAAATCGCTTTCCCTGTCACATCTCCCAGTTTCAGCCCTGCTTCAAGACCCAGCTGAAATGCTACCACCTTTACAAACCTTTTCTGATCCTCCCAGTCAAGGCACTCCCTTCTTCAGTTACCAAATGCCATATTCCTGGAGCTGTTACGACGTTTTCTAGGGCAGAATCCAAGTCTGTTATGTGTCCTAATCCTATAGCACTTAGCATAGGACTGTGCACGTACGAGTTCCCTGATGTTTAAAGATTAACGAACAAATGAACAAATGGAAGATAATTGCTATGTCTTTGCTATTCATTGTAGCTTCAAGAATCCCAACAAAATTATAAATTTCAGTGAAGTCTTTCTGCAAAACCAAGACCTGAGATCAAGGTAGCTGCTATTTAAAACCAGACGTACCTGTAGTCCCAGCTACTCAGGAGGCTGAGGCAGGAGAATCGCCTGAACCCAGGAGGCGGAGGTTGCGGTGAGCCGAGATTGCGCCATTGCACTCCAGCCTGGGTAACAAGAGCGAAACTCCGTCTCAAAAATAAACAAATGAAAATTTAAAAATAAATAAATAAATCAAACCAGACCCAAGAGTCAAAGACAATTATCCATTGAGCAAGTACTTCAAAATGGCACTGTGAATGTTTTCTTTCATTGAAGTTTCACAACAACTTCATGAAGTTTGTAATGCTATTTCCATTCGACAGCTGACTAAAGGCTTGATGATGTCACACAGCTTGCCCCAAAGTTCAAGTACAAGCAAATGGAAAAGCCAGGGTTGGAGTCAAGTGACCCCACTGTTTGCTTACCTATTTTCCCATATTGCCTATTCAGCTTCATAGATACAGCCAATAAAATAAAGTCTACCTGACCTTGTTCCTAGCGGCTTTCTTGAAATAGAAGGTTAGTGTTGAGCAGACAGACCTGTGGGCATGTTCGAGAACACTTGACTGAAAGGTTAGCAGTAGCACTTGTGAAAAGCATTCTGGCTTCTCTGCTGTGTGTGTGGGTTGTGGGGAGTAGATGGGAAGAAGAGCTTCTCCATTCAATTAATTTTAGGCTCCCATTTCCGCACTTTGTGCAAATGACTGCTATTTTATCAAATTTCCTGCAATTAAAAAAAATGATCTTAAAATGTCAAGGAGTTAAAAAAGAATCTTCTCAAAATGGCCTTTCCTTGTGGCAAAAATTTCTAAAACTGAAGTGTACAAAATGTTGGGTGATCAGCCTGGCAGCCAACGTTGGGAGCCAAAGCTAACATTTCATTTGTAGAGCAATTTCAAACTCTGTTTAGGGGACAGGGTTGTCCCAAGCAAGAAGTGACAAATAGGCTGGGAAGTTAAGAGAGTGAAAGACGTCCCTGACCCAGAGATGGGCAGCACTGCCCGACAAGCCAATGGAGCAAGTGCCAACCGCTGGCCAAAAGCCAAAGGCTCTGCATTATGAACGTGGCAGCTCAACAGAGCAGACGTGCCTTGCCTGTCTCCACCATCCAAGAACGGGAGCTCTTCTCAGAAAATGTCCAGGACATGGGAGAGGCCACTGGGTGGGTATTTATTATAGAAACCTAAAGAAGGTAACTTCAGCCTCTCACCCAAATGAGTCACTATGATTTCTCCCGGAGTGCAGGAAGGAGGCCTTAGGAAGATCTTTGTCTTGCCAGGAGTTCGGCTCTAGCCCATTTTCCTTCCCTGAGACCAAACCAGTGCTGTGATTCTGTTGGAAAACTTCAGCAAATGCAGTGTCTGGGCTTCATCATTGTTTCAGACCCTTGGTCCAAGCCTTTACCACTGAACGCTTTCAGATTCCTTGGAAATGAATTCACGCAGCAAATATTAACTGAGAAATGTTATGTGTCAGTCCCTATTCTAGGCTATGGGGTTAGGGAAGTCAAGTGAGCACATGGAAATACATACAGTCATGAGTTTATAAACCTGTGGGGAGGAGAGAATAAGCAAGGAAACAATATCACAAATTAGGATTGGAAAGCACTGCTGAAAGGAAGGCAGGTAAAGGGGTGATATGAGAGATGCAAGGGGCACAGAGAGACTGGGGCTGCAGGGCATCGCATGGCTCTGATGCAGAGAGGCACAGAGAGATCACAGCTGCAGGGCATTATATGGCTCAGATAGAACAAGCCATAGAGAGATCGGGGCTGCAGGCATCGCACAGCTCAGATGCAACAGGATACAGAGAGAGCAGGGCATTGTGCAGCTCAAGCTTTAGGGAGGGAAAGGATTGAAATGGCAGAATGACTTAAATTGACTTGAGTTCTCACAGGTCACATCACCTACTGCTGTGTGGGGCTTGGACCTACTCCTTAGGCTTCAGGGATAATTCAGGCAAGAGATCATGGATCATTGTGAGTTGGACCAATAGTGGTGACTTGGGCCAGAGTGATGCTGATTGAAATTTCAAAATATATATTGGAAGTACAGCCATTAGGGCTTGCCCACATGTTGTATGAGGAAATGAGGATTCGAAATTTATTGTTTGGCTTGACTCACTCGATAGAGGGAGTTGTCACTCAGTGAAATGGGGAAGCCCACAGAAGATGCAGGCCCACAGGTGGGAGACGAGCATTTTGGCTTTGCTCACACTAAATAAAAGAAGTTCCTTAGAAATTCGAGGGAGACTATCTGCTACGCCAAGGAACATACAAAACTGGATTTTGGGAGTGAGACTGGGGCTGGAGATGGAAATTTGGGTGTTGTCAGCAGATTGAAGGTATTTAAACAAGTGGAGACAAATGAAGTCACCAGTATAACAATCCAAGACGTAAAAGAGAAGATGTCCAAAGTTGGAGTTCACGTCGCTCCAACGCTGAATGGTTGGGAAGATGAGAGACGCCAACACAGGACACTAGGAAAAGCGACCACTGACTTAGAGGCAGCTGAAGAGCTCTTCTGGGGGCAGGAGTGGCCAGCTGGGCCAGGCAGTGCTGCTGAAGCTCAGGATGTAGCCGGTAAGCCGACCCTTGACTCAGCAGCAGGAGGCCACAGTGACTTTGGAGGAGCTTCAGCAGCTGTAGGATGATGTTCTGATGGGAGCGGGCTTAAAGGGAACAGGACAGATGAACTAGAGATGGTAAATCAGACAACTCTTTCCAGGAGTGTTGTTTTACAGGTAAAATTAAATGGGATTGTAGTTCAAGGGAAAACAGGGTAAAGAATAGAATTTTCTTGTTGTTATTGTTGTTTCATGATTTGCTGAAGAGGGCAGAAGGAACCGGATGTATGTGGGTTGATGAGAACACTCCAAGAGAGATGAAATGACCAGGAGGTGGGAAGAGAAGAGTCTGCAGCGATGTCCTGGGGTGGGTGGCAAACGATGGGCAGGTCCACAGGTGGGTGCACCAGAGCCGGTAAAAGGTGCGCCCTTTCTCATCTGCACGAATAGGACCTATATCCTGGCAGAGAAGGGAGATGGGCCATGGGAGCTGGTGAAAGGTTTCCGTGGCTGTGTCACTTTTCCTAGCCAACTAGTAATTGAGATAATTGGATGCTGACATGGAAGATGGAGGGGGCGGTTCAAATCTAGGGGGAGATGAAGTTGTTGTCTAGCCCAGGAGAGTGAGTGACCCTGGCAAATGCTGGGTCACTGCCAGTGCCCATTTGTGGTTAAAGGTCATACATTGAAAGTGGGTCCAATTCCAGTGGCCACACAACTTCCTACACATTCCACTGCCAGGGGATGGGGTGTCTAAGAAAAACCTTCAACTCTCTAACGTTCATAAAAACCACAATATACTCAGATGAAGGGTACAGTTTTTCAAACATATTTACCTTGATTTAGGGCTTCACAGTTTATGTGAACCTGAGTGTGAGTTCCTTGTTAGAAACAAGTAAGTTGCTGATGCATGTGGCCATCTCAGAATAGCTGGCTCATAGATGCCACTGAAAAAAGTCTAAGGAAAGTACAGCTGCTGGGATAGACAAAAACCTCAAACCAAGTGTACAGAGACGATGCTTTTGATTCCACATCTGGCCCTCCAGGGCAGTGCTGTCTCCAGCACATCATCCTACGTCTCTGAACTTCAGGGCTTTATGTAAAAAGGAGATAAATTGAAGGTGATCAGCCAACTGGGTGTGGCTGCCATTCTCCTGGAGCTAGCACGGACAGCCTCTGGGAAAACCTTCCACCAAGGTCCTGCTGGGAGAGTCAGCCCCTTTTCTCCAAGAATACTGAAGTAGAGCAAAGAAAGGGACTGGAGAGGGAACTGGGGACCCACAAACCGAAAAGCTGTAATTAGGGTCCACTGGACCAAACCTGGCTGCCCCTTCAAGAGAAAAGCAGAGGAAAGCAACCTCCTAACTGTGGCTCCAGGCACTGTCACTCATGGTGGAGTTCAGATGGGGTTCAATGAAATGCAAGAAACAGCAGAGTGAGTTTTTCACAGAGTCATTGCGGTCCACTGGTCCATTTACATGCCAATCCTTTAAGATTATAACCTTCTGCTTTTCAGTATTGAAAGTCCTTTCTTTTGTGAAAAGGTGGCAGCTTGGTTCTTAACTCTCTTATTTGGCAAAAGGAGGAGCTGTCAACTTTATGTCTGTCTTCCAGCTTCTTTGGGAAACTCTTTTGCTCTGAAATCCGCAAGGCTGAGAACCTGTGCCTTAGAACGCATGACAGGCTCTGGAATTTACACAGCTCACCTGTCTGCCTCACAGACAATTCCTCCTCCTAATCCCGGAGCCTTCAGAGGCACCTCCGTGAGGAGCTGTGGCTGCCCAGGCATTTTGACAGCCCCTACTCTCCTTTTCCTGATACACTTAGCTTGGAACTTTAAATAGGCTAGGCCAGGTCACTTTCCATACAAAATACTCATTTCTTTGAACTTCTCTCTTCTCACAGATTCAACAGGGGCACGTTCACTGGTATTCAGAAGATGCCTTCAAAGCTGGCCCTTTGTACTGAGCCTTTTTTTTTCAGGTATGTTACAAAAGTTGGCTAAGCTAATCAAAAAATATGTTAATTTTCTGCATTTAAATAACTTTAAGGCTAGCTTTAGGTGAGTTGGGCTCAGAATTCAGTTGTGACCTTTTCTGGGAAACCAAATCTTTCCTCTTGACTGATCTTCAAGGAAAGGGAAGGAGAAAGGAGAAAGCGAAAGAAAAACCCGCGAGTGCTGGAGTGCTTGCTAGATGCAGGGGTACTGAACCTTCCTTGGATCCGCAGATTGAAAGTGCAAGTGAGGGTATATTCAGTCTCCTACGCACACAGGTCAGGAAGTGCAGGGCACTTGCTCAAAGTCCACAGCAAGCAGATGGCTGAGATTTGAAACCAACAAAACAAAGCCACACTCATCCGAGGGGCCTTCTTATGATCTGCGAGACACATTCACCCCACAGTTTCTTGTTCCCCTAGTATTTGGGTTTATTTTGGTTATTTGTTTTCCTCTTAAAGCAAATAGAGTTGCCAAGAACCCTGAGGGTAGCAAAGGCTTGAATAACATCTTTACCTGTTTGAATTGTCCTTTGATTTTGGTGTCTCCAGAATCCCACAGACGATGGTTCGAGTCTAGCTAGGACTTACTTACGAATGCATATTTGCTTCGAGCATTCGGTGACATAGTGAGGCTGCCAGGGGAGGGGCTTGAAGGAGCTTTTAGTTAAGTTATTTTGCAAGGATCTTCTCTAACAGAATCTAGAACTGCATTTCGAGCATTCGGTGACATAGTGAGGCTGCCAGGGGAGGGGCTTGAAGGAGCTTTTAGATAAGTTATTTTGCAAGGATCTTCTCTAACAGAATCTAGAACTGCATTCAAAACCCAGAAGCTCTCTCTGATGAAAGGGTCACCTAGCTGCTGTCTAACTCCCCAGCATACAAAACGAAACAGCCTAAAAAGACCACAGAGTAAGTACCTAGGCTCTGCTTCCTTCCTTCCCTTAGCCATCATTTCAATCTGCCTTGTATTACAGCTTGGTTTCTGAGCCCATCAAGTCCTCCAGGCAGCTCTCTGAGTCCCAAGCAAGCCCCTGGCTGATGACACAGCCCAGCCAGTGTTCCGTAATGGCCCACCATGCGTTAGGGCCCAGCACTCTGCCAAGTCCCTATCAACATTTCCTGACTTAATCCTCACTCTAACCTTAGAGTAGGAACAAGAGTGATCTGAGTATCACGGATGTGGAAACTAGACTCGGAAAAGTCTATGGGAATGCCCAGGATAGGAGGATAGCACGTGCAGAAGTGGCCTCAGGCCGAGGTACCACCGGCAAAGCCCACAGCTCTATCACCGGAATCCAGGGATCTATAATCGGAATCTATAACGCCGGAATCCAGGCTGTTCCTCTACCTTGAAACGACCCAATGCAATCTGCATGGTCACCCTCAGGCTTCCCTTCCCAGTGCCTCTGATGGCCACAGTCCTCCTTCGCGATGAGGAGTGGCTCTCTTCACCCTGGGACCGCCATGACGGACCATGGGGCATCTTCTCCCTCTGTAGCTGAGACTTCTCTCTCCGGCTCAGATTTCCTCGAAGGGTTCAGAGGAGCCTCTCAGAGGCCTGGATGGTCTCTTTTGCATCCTCTTCTTCAAGCGTCATTTTTTTTTTTTCCAAAAGTGTCCATCATCTTGTCTCAGGCAATAGTGATAAGCCTTTCTCAGGAAATCTCCCTTAGTGTCCAGGACAGAGGTTGAGGGTGTTCTTCAATGTCCTACAATCAGGGTGGAGTTCAGAGATTTATGAGAGGAGAGGACTAAGCAGTAGAGGGCAGTCCCAACCCAGGTCACAAACCAGGACACGCCTGTCTCACCTGCCTGCAAAGGGGTAGGTGGGGGGTGGCTGTGAGCTGACCCTACTGGGGTGGCAGGGCAGGGGCTGGACAGGCACCAGGGCTGCAGGTGGGACGTAGATGCGCCGTAACTCTCTCCCTGTCCTCAACCAGAGGTCCTGGCACCGGGAATGTGATTTTTAACAAGCAGGCCAGGTGATGCTCATCAAGTAGTAGGCACGTTGCACTTTGTGAAGCGCTCAGGCCTTGGCCACAGGAATCCTGCAAACAGCAAATCAGAATGGCCCAGTGCGCTGGCACTACGGTCCTACAGGCTGCTAGGTTTCAATCCCCTCCTCTTATGCATCTCTGGCCTCCGCCCTCACCTTCTCTCCTGGATACTGTGGGAGATTTGCAGGGAAGGCTTATCAATGCTGCCCGAGCCAAGAGGGAGCCTTGAGAAAAAACAGCATGGCACATGAAGAGGATGCAAAGGAGACTGAGACAGCTGTACGCTGAACAGGTACCCAGGGCACGCAGCTGCGCAGGCAGGTCTCGTGAGGAAAAGGTGGTGTGGGATGACAGTGGATTCTGGAAGGCTAGTCAGGACACGGAGGCCCAGTGTTCTCATCCGCACCCTGCACTTAGCAACACCCGCATTCCACGTTGGCCGTGAGCAGAGAGAAACCCTGTTGCATGAGACCTGGCACATATTAAGGAAGGCGCGCCCCATAAGCTTCCATCCAATGCAGAAAAAATATCAAGAGCTCCACAGGGGTACCATGACAAATATAATTTAAAATTATTTATTATTAGTTTTATTTTGAATAATGTGCTATGACATTCAAGTGTATGTTTGTCTCTATTTGACAACTAAAATAAAATTTTGTTACTATTAGAGGAACAAAATCAAACTTTCTGTTACACTGAGAGTGACAGAGGTGGAAGGCAATATTTTGCTCAAATCCCTCGCATTTGAGAGGACAGGAAAAAGACGCAAATTCACATAAAGAAGTTTAAAAGCAGATGTTTTCAAAATCAATATGCAAAGGACTATGGAATCACCTCCTCTTGAAGATGTTGAAAAAGAAAGACATTATGCCCTTTCTCCACTATAGCCAACACTCAGTAAAGCAGAAAATATAAATCCCCCTAAAACTTTGAGATATGATTTATATGATAATTTTATTAATCATAAAGAATAAATCTCCTAAGCATAATATATCTATGTATTACACATATGTAAAAACTGTTTTACATTTAGATACATAAATATGTTTTTACACTCTTGATAAGTGGTTATTTTTGTTTAGAAATGTCTGAAACTTTAGACAAAACAATAAAACATTTAATATTCAAAAAAAAAAAAGAATGGGCTTCTGTGGGTGTGCTCACATACCAGGGGTCTAACCGCCAAAGGAGCTTCGCCCCTCGTCTTGTTCGGCGTATGCACTCAGGGAGTGCTGTGAGTTGGGAAGGAAAGCCTGCATTTATGCTCCACCTTCACTTGATAGAACTGTAACTGATGAGCCCTCCGAAAACCACGAGCTCTGTCTAGCAAGGTTCCCCACCTTGCAGCTCCTGCTTAGCAAAGACTAGAAAGCTTCGCCTGGCAGATGGAGTCCTAATGCAATCTGCCTGGGCCCTCTCAGGCTTGCCTGGAGCAAGGAGGGGAAGAACCCGGTGGTTTCATAATACTTCCTGGATGTGGGGCCGGTAGCCCTCCGATGTCAACAGACATGGTCTGAGACGAAGCCAGATTAACCGCAGACACACGGTGGTTGGGATGGTTTATTTCTGAGAAATTAAAAAGCGTGTGCATGTTAGAGCTGTCTCAGTGCTAAGGTACACTTCCGAGTCACAGCCCAGTGAAAGAGAGTCTGTCTGAGCCAAAGGTTCTGTGTTTTACAGGTCTGGAGATGTAAAAGTAGAAGAAGAAACATTTTTGTTTCTTTGTCTCCTCTAAGGCCTGAGTATCCTTGGCCACGTCATCGGCGACTCCACCAAAAATCAGATTTGCAGCATTTTGCTTCTCCGTGTCCCTATAGCTTCCTCTGCCCTCCTTGGTGGTTCTCTACAGACAGAAACGAGTCTTTTAATCACGTATCCGTCCATTTAAGCAGACATTTATTTTTTTCCCTCATTTGTTCATTTACATAACACATATCCATGGAGCCAGGTTTGTGGGAGGTACACAGAATACACTGAGGAGCAGGGGAAGCATTGGGCAGAGCCTCTAAGCCCTTATTTTGTTAAAGGAGACCAACGATTGAGTAAGTGACGTAATTCAACCTGAGAAGTGAAAAGACACCGGATCAACCGCAGTGTTCTACAGACAGCCCAGACAGAGCATCCGGCCCAGTGAAACACCAGCAGGGTGTGTGGCGTGGATGGTAGCATTCTGGAGAAATGGACAAATAAGTTCAGACTTGAGAACAAGTCTGCAGTAGATGTGAGCCGGTCTGTAGACGAACAGAATAGCAAATACCTATCCTCAGCTTCCGAGTAACTACAAAAAGGGCACATGGTGGCCAGCCTGACCTACAGAGACAGAGTCAGGAAGTTGAACGGGAGCCACACAGCAAAGGCCCAAAGGCTCCTATAAGTCTAATGAAGGAGTTTTAATGGAGGGTTTGGGGGATTTTTCAGGGTCTGACGCTGGAGCATGGTTTGCTCAGATTTGCTCTTGAAAGGCCGCTGTACAGCACAGGGAATGTGGGCAGAAAAGCAAGAGGGCATCTCAAGGGTCTGGAGAGAGGATCTGCCTGCAACCTGAGCAGGAGAAGTGGGCCAGAGATGTAGAGAAATGAAGGAGAGAAGGAGAGAAGGAGAGGGAGGCCGGGAGGAGAGCCTTCACACTGAGCCAGAGGGTCTGCTGCCTGTGGAAGCAGAGGATGGAAGGAGGCTGGGAAGGAGAGCTTCCAGAAGCAGCATTTCTCAGCCAGTCTTGGCCAGGCTGCAGGGCATCCTGGAGCAGAAAGAAGCCCATTAGAGGAGTCCCACAGGGAATGGAAATTGCTGGGGACAACCAGGGAGGGACTGGCCAGAACGTGAGCTCACAGCCCCCTGAGGCCTGGCGAGGTGGCAGGGCGCCCGCAGTGGAGGGGGGCGGCGGGGTGGGGGCAGCCACTCAGCTCCTGCAGGGAAGTGCCATGTGAGCAAGAGCTGAGTGTGTAAACGTGTCTGAGAGGCAGGCAGGAGAGAACGCGGTGACTAGAAGGGAAATGTGTTCTGGGGACTTTGAGGTTGGAGTTTTTTTTTCGTGTTTGCTGACACTTGAGATATGTGCTCAACGGCAGGAAGAAACTAGAATTCAGGGAAAGGTTGAAAATTTTAGAAAAGGAAGATAACAGTGAGTCCAGAAAGGTGTCAGGAAGGGTGGAGCTTGGACCCAGACAGAAGAATCAGCCCCAGCTAATTCAGGAGGAGACGCTGTTTCCACTGTAAGAGCAGAAGAAGCTGAAGGGAAAATAAGTTTGTTGTCTTCGGGAAGAAAGGCAGATAGAAACTGTGCCTTACGGTTTCCAAGTACTGTGACAAAGCTGAAATGACCTCTTGACAGTGGAGAGACAGGTGGCCAGCTCTACAGGTGGACAGAATTAGGGATGTTTTTGTAAGGTTCCCATGGACACAGAAGGGAGAGCTATCCGGGGACTCTTGGGAGATGGGCAGCTGTGAGGCCCAGCTGGAAACCAACCGCCCGGCAGTCTGCACTGGAGACAGTCCTGCTCCCTGGATCTGGAGTTCTGCGAACATTTCCTTGTGACGATAGCGATAGTTTTAAAAAAGTCAGAGTCTCCATAGTACCCTAAAATCACATGTTCAAACTTGCTCCTGTTTCAACTTCCTAGCCTTATTTTCAATGAACGGAAATACATTTTCATGCCTGTGAGATTGTAGCGTGATGTTTTGAAGCTGGCTAAACAACCTCTCAAGTCTTTTAAGGAAACGTCGGGTAGGTGTTGGAAGGGCCTTAATAATATCTGTTGAAAAGTCCTGTCCCTGAATCATCTTATCTCCTAAGACACCCACTGGGTTAACTCTCTTTATGCACTGGACATTGCAAGTCTTAGGTATTCATTAGTTTTGTATTAATTCATCAAACTGACATGTTTTCATCACATCTAAGCACTGAGGTTGCAGGGATGGGAGAGAAGTGGGCAGGCAGGTGTATAAAGTCACGATTCCAAACTTAACCTAAAGGAGAAGCACCGGGGCCACTGCTGAACACAACCAAGTGACAAGATCACCAGTAGCAGCCACCACCCCTTGGTGCTGAGACCTAGAAAGGCTTCTCTGGCACATGGAGGACACTGAAAGTCAGAGTTCACAGCCACTGATATGTACTGGGCCCCACATCGTGCTCCAGCGTGTGCGCCTTATTGGAGGGGAAAGGTACACTTACTGGAGAAGCCGTTCCAAAGTACGGGTTGGACGCCTGCCACTAGCAGAAATATTCTCGACTGCCAAGGCCTTTGAGCCACGCTCTAAGGGCCTGAGGCTCAGGGAGGAAAACTTCCATGGGGTCATATGCTGTCGACTTGTAGACTAAGAGATGCACATTTAAAAGAATACAGCCCAAAACATTCTTCACATTTCATATATAAATTTGTGAACCACACGGTGAGGTGCTGTGGCTCACACCTGTAATCCCAGCATTTGAGAGACTGAGGCTGGTGGGTCACTTGAAACTAGGAGTTCAAGACCAGCATGACCAACATGGTGAAACCCCATCTCTACTAAAAGTACAAACATTAGCTGGGCGTGGTGGTGAACCCCTGTAATCCTAGCTACTCGGGAGGCTGAGGCATGAGAACCATTTGAGTCCTGGAGGCGGAGGTTGCAGTGAGCCAAGATCGAGCCACTGCACTCCAGCCTGCGCAACAGAGCGAGACTTTCTCACAAAAAAGATTTTAAAAAATAATAAATTTGTGGACTATTCCATGTGACTTATCATCAGCTCTGAACACTTATAAATGATTCTTTACTCTGATGTAATATGCTCTCAAACACAGATTTTCTGAGTTTTTAAAACTTTAACACACGTTCTTAATATTTGTCCTTAAATATTGAATACTAGATTATGTTGGACTATCACTCAAGAGCACCTCAGTGTCAAACATTTTTTAAATGTGACAATAATGCATATGTGAAAGGTAGCTAGCCCGAACATTCAGCATTCTCTGTTCAAGGAATGTGAAAGCTGCATGTTTTGAGGGAGAGGTGGAGCCTCCGCTGGCAGATGGTGACTCCCTCTAATGTGATTGTGGTATTTACCTTCCCCAGACCTACTCATTTTGTTTGTTTGTTTGTTTGTTTTCTCTCATCCCCAAGGCATGCAAGTGTAGTCAGTGTAACAGGTGAGGTTTAGAAGTTAACTTTTTTATTTCCAAAGTTCAGGAAGTATTAGCAGCATCGGATAAATGAATGGAAAGGAAATAAGCGTATGGATTTAGATGGTAGGTTCCACAGAAAGGCAATAGCTACCCTTCGATACTTGCATGTGGCACTAAACGGGCCCTTCTACACTCACTTCTGTTTCCTCCTCTGCCTGTCAGTTGGGGATATTATTCCCATTTGACAGGCAGGAAGACCAAGCTCCCTGGGCCAGACCAACCTGCGCCTCATGGCAGAAGGTAGATTTGTTTGACAGCATGGACCACGTTTCTTCTGCCAAGAAACATGCTTGCTGATGAAGAATATCCCTCCTCCTTTTCTCAGAGACGACCTGCATACATTCATTCTCAACCTTTAATATCGGGTTTCATCACGGTCTTGCCTGGAAGCCTTCCTGGGCTGCTCCTGCCCTCCGAGGCTCATTGAATCTCTCCCAGCTGTTTTGCATCCACCTCAGTTGCTGCTTTACCTACGCTGTGTCGAAATTAATTAGTTTTTGTGTCCATCTGGCTTCCACTTCATGCTGCTTGCAAGCCTTTTGTGGACATTTGCAAACTGAAAGTTTGATGAAAACAATGAATGAATGAATATATTTATTTTGAAATAAAATGCACAGAATTCAATAAGTATAAGAATTTGGGAAAAATTTCTTTACAGGTGAATTACTAGAGCCCACTACAGAAACACAGAAATGGCTTGTCTAATTATAGCTGCAAAGCACCATGAGAAAGGGATGGGGTGTCATTTATGCATAAATGGATCTATCCTCAAGCAAATTCTAACTTATAGTGGCCTCTTCAGTAATAAGTCTGTGCTTACCATTACCCTGAGCTGTTCACTTCAGGGGCTTGGCTGGTTTTATAATGTAAAACTAAGAAAGCAATAACCCGAGTTCTCATTCCTAAATCCAGCTGATAATTTTATTCAGATGTTGCTTTCCTCTCTTGCCAAAAGTCCATATTCCATATTGTTTGAGGAATGTTTGGTGAATGTTGGCTAATTGTGTAATGCAAGTGAACGCTGTCAGTAAACCTGGGTCATTAGCTTGAGTAAATCTTAAAACCCCAAACCTATCTAAAGAAGACAAAAAAAGTCATGCTCATATTGAAGACAAGATTCCAAAGACTACATTTTTTTTAAAAGTCAAAATTGGCAATCAGGAGAACAAAATACCCCATCTACCAAATTTTTACTAAATTGATGAGGTCATCTCTAGGGAGTTACCAGGTAAATGTTTAGCTAATCTTAGTGTGATAACAGTGATCCGATATCGAGCCTTTAGAAGTCTGAGTACTGAGTCCTGGGCTCTTCTGTGGGAGGCTAATGGGTACTTCCTCGCTAATGTTTCTGTAGCACTTACTGTCCATAGTGCATGTGCAGTGAGACTATAAAGCTTCGCTGCTGTTCTCCCGCTCCTGGAAGTAAATGTTCCCTTTAGGAAAAGCTCTTATGTTTTTAATGTCTAGCATCACACAGTGATACCTTATAAATGCATACTACTCGCTAGTCATTCTAACATGAAAATTTCTTCAACAAAAACTGTTATATGAGCTGAGGCTTTTCTCCTTTAAAAAAAAATCACAAAATCATTTCTCAGTTTCTACAAAAAGTGAACAGATGCCTGGCTTGTTTTTGCAAAGTTGCCACTTTCTCACGCACAAAAGGGGGAAAAAAGCAAATTTACATTTCCTAGAAGTTCACCACAGAGACAAGGCAATCATGTAGAGGAAGAGAGTTCGCTTTTTAAGTAGACTTGTTAAATGCACACACGCACACAGGCACACTTGAGCATGCCAGAAATTAACAGAAATTAAAAGGATCCACGCTAAGCAGTCAACATTTGGCCCTAAAATCTTGAAAGTATATGGCCACTCTGGTTGCCGTGGGCAAGACTTTGGACATTCCTGCCTTGCTATCATTCCCTTCTCCAGTGAGTCTTCCAGCTTGGAGGCGGAGTCTTCGATTTTCATGAAGAAGGTGGAGGGTCCGCTGTGACTACCGCCACATCCAGGAAGGGAGCACGTTGACTCGATAATAATATTTTAGCTGCTCTGGTTTCTGTGGACAACTGCCCATCTTTTCCCAGCATCAATATCTACCAGTTACAAAATACTCTAGAACTTGCACTGAATAGGGCGTTCTCTTGCTTTAGCTGTACCTCCTCATTTGCCAGGAGAGAAGACAGGAAAAAGCAAAAATAAATGGGTAAAAGGAAAAAAAAATAACACTAAACAGAAAGGAGAGAAGAATCCACTGCCCTAACACAAGCACCTCCAGGTTTCAGTCCAGCGGGCTCCAGAGCTCATCCTTTCCCAGTCACTTGGTGCGAGCACTGAGGAGCTTGTTAAGTGCTCCTGTGGGTGCTGAGTGCTCAGTTTCCTCATCTGCTCACTGTTACTCACCCACAGACTGGTGTTGGCAGTATCGGGTGCATATTTGCAACTGGGCCAAGTGACTGCAATGAAGTGGACATATAAGTACAGGGCTATTGCAACGTCTGATCAATGCCACTGCATCAACAGACACCCAGGTGTCCTTCCTAAGGAACAGCCATGCCGGCAGCACAGCGATGGAGCCACACTGAACTACAGGCCGACATGACAAGGGACATGTCCAGCGTAGGTACCACTGATCCCCAGTGAAACCTGGGCTGGGTCATCACCAGCCAGACCCCTGCTAACAGGAAACAGTGAGTCCCAGAGCCTGGGACCTGCAGAAGACACCATGCCATGCCACACTGGACTTTGTAAGGGTCAAGGGACAGCAGGGTCCTTCTCCCACAGACCCCCGATGGCTGGCAGAAAGAACAGAACCAGCTGTGTCCCCGAGCCCACAACAGGGCACTGTGGGGGCCCAGGGGCAGGCCGGGTGCCTCGAGCTGGGAGTGGGAGTGGGGAGGTCCAGATAAAACCACCCGGATTAAAGCAACAACAGTCAGTATTGATGTGGAACAACTTCATTCCTGGGCTTAAAGCACTCGCACCTGCCCCGCACCTGCCTTCCACATTCTTGGACATTACAAGTCCCTGCATCTGCCCTCCATATTCTTGACCACTCCAAGGGCTCACAGTGGATTCTCCATTCTTGCCCCGTGAAATGTCCAGCTTTCCTTTTCATCTTCTTTAGTGTCTGCTTACAAACTCACGCAGGCCCCCCCCTATTGCCTCCCAGACCCATCCGTCTCAGAATGTGCTGTCACTTCTGGCCATCTTTCCTGACTTAGCTGCTGCTCTCCTCGGTCTGAGTGCTGCTGAGTCAGCGACATTCACAAAGCCTGTCTGACCCCTCATGCACCTGTGCTTCCCACGCCTGGGGTCAAGGAGGCCCCTCTGTAAGTGGAGAAGACCCTTTCCCCTCATCCTTCTGGACGTCTGCCATGGATAGAATCCAAGACTCCCTGTGTCAGTTTGCTAGGATAACACGTCACAGTAGCTTAGGCCTGGGGGTTAAGCAACAGAAATGTGCCGTCCAGCAGTTCTGGAGGCTGGAAGTCTCAGATCCAGGTGTCGGCTGTGTTGATTCCTTCTGAGGCTGCCAGGGGGCTCTGTTCCCGGCCTCTCTTTCACCTTCTGGTGGTTTGCTGGCTACCTTTGGCAGTCTTTGGTGCATGGAAGGACCACCCTGGTCTCTGCTGTCATTTTCACATGGGTGTGTCTGTGTCCAGATTTCCTCTTTTCATAAGACACCAGTCATATTGGTTTAGGGGCTAAATCTTAATGACCTTATCTTGACTTGATTACTTCAAAGCCCCTGTTTCCAGATATGGCCACATTCACTGAGAGTAAGAACTTATTTTTTAAGGGGGACATATTTCAGCCCATAAATTCTGCATTTTATTTGTGTTTTTTTTTAATATACTTTAAGTTCTGGGATACATGTGCAGAACATGCAAGTTTGTTACATAGGTGTACACATGCCATGGTGGTTTGCTGCACTCATCAACCCGTCATCTACATTAGATATTTCTCCTAATGCTATCCCTCTCCTAGGTCCCCACCCTTCAACGGGTTCTGGTGTGTGATGTTCCCCTCCCGGTGTCCATGTGTTCTCATTGTTCAACTCCCACTTCTGAGTAAGAACATGTGGTGTTTGGTTTTCTGTTCCTGTGCTAGTTTGCTCAGAATGATGGTTTCCAGCTCCATCCATGTCCCTGAAAAGAACATGAACTCATTCTTTTTATAGCTGCATAGTATTCCATACCACATTTTCTTTATCTAGAGTATCACTGATGGGCATTTGGGTTGGTTCCAAATGTGAACATTTGCTATTGTGAACAGTGCTGCAATAGACATACATGTGCATGTGTCTTTATAGTAGAATGATTTATAATCCTTTGGGTATATACCCAGTAATGGGATTGCTGGGTCAAATGGTGTTTCTGGTGCTAGATCCTTGAGGAATTGCCACACTGTCTTCCACAATGGTTGAACTAATGTACACTCTCACCAGCAGTGTAAAAGTGCTCCTATTTCTCCACATCCTCTCCAGCATCTGTTGTCTCCTGATTTTTTAATGATCACCATTCTAACTGGTGTGAGATGGTATCTCACTGTGGTTTTGATTTGAATTTCTCTAATGACCAAAATGATTAGCTATTTTTCATGTTTCTTGGCCACATAAATGTCTTCTTTTGAAAAGTGTCTGTTCATATCCTTTGCCCACTTTTTGATGGGGTTGTTTTTTTTTTCTTGTAAATTTGTTTAAGTTGATTGTGGATATTAGCCCTTTGTCAGATGGCTGTATTGCAGAAATTTTCTCCCATTCCACAGGTTGCCTGTTCACTCTGATGAGAGGTTCTTTTGCAGTGCAGAAGCTCCTTAGTTTAATTTGATCCACTTGTCAATTTTGGCTTTTGTTGCCATTGCTTTTGGTGTTTTAGTCATTAACTGTTTGCCCATGCCTATGTCCTGAATGGTATTGCCTAGGTTTTCTTCTAGGGTTTTAATGGGTTTTAGTCTTATATTTAAGACTTTAATCCATTTTGAGATAATTTTTTATAAGGTGCAAGGAAGGGGTCCACTTTCGGTTTTCTGCACATGACTAGCCAGTTTTCCCAACACCATTTATTAAATAGGGAATCCTTTTTCCATTGCTTGTTTTTTGTCAGGTTTGTCAAAGGTCAGGTGATTGTAGATGTGTGGCGTTATTTCTGAGGCCTCTGTTCTGGTCCATTGGTCTATATCTCTGGTTTGGTACCAGTACCGTGCTGTTTTGATTACCATAGGCTTGCCTTGTGGTGTAGTTTGAAGTCAATCTACTTTTTATTTTTCAGGTGCAATTGCCCATCCCACCCAGGCAGCCCCACATCCTCTCTCCTCATGACTCAGATCATCATATTTAACTCTGCTACATCCAGACTCACAGAACATGGAGTTGTTTCATTTTGTGATTCCTGCTCCACTTCTCCATGCACTCTCTGAGGGCTGGATCAGCCAGGACATGTGTCTGCTGGGTTCCTACACTAGCTGCAGGTAGGTATGCCAAAGAAGAAATGATTGTTAACTTCACCCATTGTTTTGAGTTTTTCTGATCTTCAGCTCAGTGTTATCGCCCTTCTATGACTGTAAACAGCTTCAGGGAGGGGTCCTCATCCTTGACTTTTCTTCCATTTTCCACTGTACTGAGCTAGACATGGGCACTGGAGGAAGCCAGATAAACAGAATTTTTCCCCTCAACAGACCCAAGAAGATGCTGGATCTACCTTTATGCTCATTTGGCAAGATTGTACCAAGAAAACTGGGTGCATTATTTCAGGACCATGACCACATCTGTCATAGAAACGAGGCAGAGACACCCCAGTGAGACTCACCCAATATCCTCTAAAGTTCACCAGCCTCTGAGAATAGAATCTTCCTTTCTGGGACTTCTCAGGAAGCACCCTGCATCAAAGAGCACAGAGTTGGTATTTTTCTGACTATATTTGGCTTGCTAATCTCTTGACCCTTCAAGTGAATCTTCAGTAAACATTTTTTAGCATTTAAACAAAAGTAACCAGTGTCACTAAGTAATATTAGGCCAACCCTCCGTTAAGAGTACTTTACTCTGGGAGAAAAGGGCTTTTCCTGGCTTTAACGAGTAAATTGCCTGTTTTCAACAACCTTCCATCTCAAGTTTCAAGGTGTGCTTGAGATCGAGAGGACAAACATCCTCTACTTTGTCTTACGGCTGCATCTTCTGCTGGAGACAGACACAGCACAACACAAGCCGATCTTTCCTTATCTGACCCGGGGAGAGGCCACTGATGGGTACTTCCTGCTGTTGCTGCACACGTGGGAGTGTTGGTTAGAAATCACCACTCCTGGTCACTACGGCTGTGATTTTCACATTCAGTATGCATCCTTCCTTGGATTTACGCATCCTAGGGGGAGAGGAAACAGGCAACCAGGATATGGAAACACGGTTCCATAATTGTTACTGCTATTTTTAAATTGTGATATCATTCAGGCCATAGCATTCACCCTGTTAAAGTCCACAAGTCAGTGGTTCTTAGTATATTTCAGTAAATACAGTGCATAAGCACAGTTGTAGAACACTTTAGAACGTCTTAATCCCCCTGAACCCATTAGCAGTCCCTTCCTATCTCTGACCCTGGCAGTCACTAATCTACTTTCTGTTTCTGTGGATGAAGAGGAAGATTAGGCTGAGAGATCAGCTTGTACATTTAATGCTATGCTCAGTAAAGAAGGACAAAATACAAAGACCCAGCACTAGTTCAGTTTAATTTTTTAGGAAACTCATTCTGTGTTTTTTTTTTAAATGTGCTTTTCATTAGGACAGATGAATTTAAAGTCCCAGTACTGATGGACAGGCCACTGGGCAGAGGTGGAAGAAAGCTCTGATACCTTCTCCTTAGCACTTGGGGTGTGATCTGGCCCCCCTGCAACTGGGAGGCGTTACCACTCCATGCATCTGTAACTGACTCAGGTTGGTCCTTAGGAAGAGGCATCATGGAGCATTGTCAAATCAGCAGCAGATTCTGTTTGTTAGGTGGTGTTGGGTTCACAAGGCTCAGCTCCTCCATCAACCTTCCTAAGGGAGCTGCATCCTGACTGATCAATCTTTCCAGTGATAACCAAGTTTGGGTGGGCCCCCCCTTAAGAGGTGAGCTAGAGGGCAGGACCTGAATTTCCAGTTTCTTTGCACATTCACTGCCCTGCACTTGCTGACTTAGGTAAGTAACATATAAATATTTTCTAAAGATAGCCTTGGCATGTAAAAATCACAATTAAAAATCCTATTACTTGGGAATACTGCAGCCACTCACATATTCATTGTTTTATTCAACACATATTGATTGTTATGAAAAGTACATGCAACAGATCTGTACTTGCAACAGATCCTCAGGAGAGAAGCATTCCGAGTAGACACGGACCCCGTCCACAAGGACTTCGCAGTCACTTTTGAACATGTGTAGAGAGGGGTGAGAGAGAAGGCATTCTTGGCAATATTAGACGTTAAAGTGAGACAGGCTAGAAACTCAGTCCTGGGATAAACAACAGGACAAGCATAAAAAGAAATTATTTCCAGCAACCTGAGCAGCTATGTGAATATCTGCCCTTCACCAGACACATGCGTGGGCACACACAACACTCACACACCCGCTTTCCCACCCACACATGCTCATCTGCACTCACGAACTGACACAAAATTAAGAATTGCCCCATTATTACTGAGCACTTCCTACTCATCGAATCCCTACTAATAACTTTATGTTTATATTTTCCTAATGTCTCTAATAACCTGAAAAGGTAGGAATATCATTGTCCCTTTCTTCCCCAAGGAAACTGAGAAATTCCAACCATTGTCTAGCTAGAAAAAGGATGGTATGATCCCAGAGTTGCCTGATTCTACATCCACGTTGTCATCCTATAAGCGAAGTGGGTTTTCTGACTCATAGAGGAAGAATTACCAAAGTGAGCTCTCAGAACAAGCAGTGTTCTGCTGTGTGAAGATGAGAAGGGCATCTCTCCAGGTGGAAGGAGGAGAGTAAAGCCCCCGGGGATTAAGAGGATGGGGAAGGGGAGTGAACCTGTTAAGCCTTATGTGGCAGAACTGGAATTTCAGCTCAAATATGCAGACACAACAGCCACCATGCTTAACTCCCTCAATGCCTCCAGGAAGTAGCAGCGACTATAGACACTTCACATTTATAACAAGGGTTTACAGCATTCAGGACACAAGAGTGTCTTCCAAAGCCAAACAAACCCCAGCAGGGGCACAAGCAGAACGTCCCTGATGTAGCCACAAACTCATCTTTTTGTTTAATGAGCAAGATCCAGGCCATGCCCTGCTCAGCCTGCACTCCAGGCCCAGGAACCACAGGGAGGAAGAACAGAAGAACTGTGGGCTCCATGACAGGGCCGGATATGAGGCTTCTGAAGAGGCCTCCAGGACCAGGAGTCACCCAGCCTGCAGAGCACAAGTTGAGGGAAAGTATAGTGGGTCTCCAAGAAAAGAAAACTCCTGTGTTCAGGGGATTACAGCTGGATCAAATAATTTCTGAAGAAGAAATAAAACTTAGTAGATGGCAGCACTTTAAAACAACTCAACCTCCAGAGGCAGCCATTTCTGCTCTTAAGAGCAGGAATACTGGATCCATAAGACCTGAGTTTAAGCCCATCTGCAAAGAGTGGAGAATATAAGAGCTATGAGGATTAAGAACATGGACCTGTGGGTGATGAGGAGGGCAGTGGCAGGTACGCACGGAGCTTGGCAACTATCAGTTCTTTTCCCGGGATCGTGTTTCAGTTCTTCTCTTCCTGGGATCGTGTTTCAGTTCTTCTCTTCCTGGGATCGTGGCTCAGTTCTTCTCTTCCTGGGATCGTGGCTCAATTCTTCTCTTCTCAGGACCTCCCAGAGCACCAAGCTTAGAACTTGAAGCCTGTGCTTTCCATAGGCTGCTCAGATAATGGGGGTTCTCAGAACAGGACGTGACTCTCCAAAGGCCACGTGAAAGCTTATCTGTAAATGTCCAAAAACGGGTAAGTTTTTGATAGTTGATAAGTATTAATCTAAAACATGGCCCAGAGATAGGCTAATAGATTCTCTAGACACCTTCCAAATCACTGATTCTCTTAAATCCCATTTTAAATGAACTGAAAGCCAATTGTACTGCTGGTTATAATCTAATATTGGGAGGAAAGAGTGCTTAGATGCACCAATTATACCAGTTTCCCTAAAAAAAAAATCAATCATCTCACTATTCCTTGTCCATCAATCATCCATTCATTGATTTCACAAATAATTCTGAGGACAATTTTCATGTCTGCTAGATACCCTAGATTATAAAAAGGGTAATTAGAATGGTGTTTTGAGGCTACATGCACTTTTATAAGGGACATTTTATATAATTATTAATATCGAAACTTAAAAAGCATAGTCATTTACAAAAGAATAAAATTACAGTGTAGAGTTTATTTTTTCCCAAGAATGTGAAATTGAGTCTAGTCCAGCTTTTAGTTAAGTCACTTTCAGTTTTTAGGTGTTACAGTTTGTAGGATATACAGGGGACAAAGGAGTGAGGTAAGTAACACTGACCTGGAACATTCTACAGGACTGCTGGCCTGCTCGCTTTCACAAATCAGTGGCCTGAGCAGAACTGTTCTAGATGAGAAGCAATGAAGGGACATGACCGGGTACCACTCGTGATTCCGGAGGGGATGCTGTTTTCACAGACTCTGCAGACAGTGACAAACAGTGACAAATGGGGCCCCGAGGGATGGTGCTATGAAAGTTTGGATTTTCTTCCTTTTTAAACGATGTACAGTCACATTAATAAAATAAAAGTGAATTCTAAATTGTGAATAAAGTAGTGTCTGTGGTGCATGCTAAGAAATCAAAGGAGAGAGAGTTAATGGCAGATAAAACTACCAGGGAATACAAAATAGAGCACAGAAGCATAAATTGGGCCACGGAAAGGAAAGGAGAATTTGGTTGTACGTGAGGAGGACCTCTCAGTGTGCTACGGGTCTTCCCTGAGTGAGAGGTTTCATTTAACTTGAATTCAGCTCCACCAATATTTACTGAACCAAGTATTTTTGCACAATATTGTGTGTGTGTATAAAATATTCGGTACAGTGCCTGCTCAGTGAGAACATCTAAATGTTGATAGACACTCATTATCAAATCTGCAGCTTCCCTTTAATAAAAACATTTATACAAGAGCAACTTACCACCTCCTATTCCAAGAAATGAAGCCAAATGGTGACTAGCCTAATGATTCCTAGCACATATCCCGGTTCCAGAATGACTGCTTTTGAATCTCTCCTCTATCACCCACTGCCTTAGTAATCTTGGATGAGGTACTTCAAGTTTCTGTGCCTCAGTTTATTCATGCCATGGCAACAGAAGTACTGACATCACAGGGTTGTAGTGAGTAAGACATGAGTTTGTGGAAAGCGCTTAGGACAGTGCCTGGCACATAGAAAGCACATAAAGCAACTGTAAACGACATGAATTAAAAATAATAAAATGGGTGGAGGGTGGGAGGAAGGAGAGGATGAGGAAAAATAACTAATGGGTGCTAGGCTTAACACCTGAGTAATGAAATAACCTGTACAAACTCCCATGATCTACATGGCAAGCGTGCACATGTACCCCTGAAGTTAAAAGTTAAATTAAAAATAAGATAAAATAATGAAAAACAACAGGTACTATCTAACATCAAATTCACTTGAAGGCTGTAAGGAGGATAAAGAATGCATTTACAGTCGTTACCTCTGGATTGCAGAGTTACGTGCTATTTCATTTTTCCTGTATGCTTGTTGATATTTTCTTAACGTGCTGCAATTAATAAGCAACACGTCTGCAAGGAAAACAGAGCAATGAAAATGGTATTAGACCTTTAGCTATAAGGAATAATGTGTTATTTGTTTATATACTATTTAAAGGTTTAGAACAATTAGCATATTTTATATGAGTCACAAAACACCATTATTCCCATTATGATGGTGAAAGTAATGAGTGAGGGGCTGGACAGGTTCAATTTATTTTTCAAGGTCTCAGAGACCGTATTGGGATTGGTCTTCGGAGTGGCCAAAGCTTTTTCCCTTTGCTTGTAATTTGCAATGAAAGGTATAGAAAATCAATTTACAGACCTTCTTAGTGATATTTCAAAGCCTCTTTAGATATTTATAGTATGCTAATATGTCCATGAGCACTCAGAATTCTCAAGTCTCCTACCAGAGCGGTCTGCCTTTGGAAAGGAGGCGGCCACTGCTCCCTGCCCACTCCCTCTGCTTTCTTATGCATGCTTCCTCTCTAATTCTGAAAACCATGACAAAGCCAGGAGGGCTTAGGAGGTGCGGGGGTCCTCCGGGCCAATTCAAATGCCTCCAACCCAGTTTTCCATTGTAGGACGCCCGCAAAATGTGGAGAAAATGCTCAAGGCTGGGTGGCAAAGGCTTTAAGCTGAGCTCTGCCGGATCCTACCTGTAAGATCTGAAGTCTCTTTTCTTCCTCCTTCATGAGGTCCTTCCCACCTCGAACGCCAGGGTATTGTCTAAGCTTGCGTCTCTCCAAGGAGAAAAGGAGGAGAAGGACTTCGCTAATGATTGGCAGTTGATCCATTAGGAGCCCTGACACCCACCTTCCCTTCCTGTGAAACCGGAGCCGGGGTCTCTGTGGATGCCACTTTGCCAGCAGAGCTCTGCAAAAAGAAGGAGAAGGGCGGGGTGCCCGGGTGCCCCCGGATGCTCACAGTTCGCTCTGCAGCTCCCAATTTCCCTTGGAGCTTGGCTGACTTGATATTCCCTTTCGTCTCCTAAATTGTTGTTTTACATTTCTACATTCCCTAACTGACTGATTGTTCCCTGTGACCAAGAACTTGTTTTTTTCCTTAAATCACTGGAATACTCTAGTACTCACTACTACATGGAAGAGTTACACTGACCACTTTACTCTTTCAGTATGGAAAATATTTGCACTCTCTCTAGCACTGTAGGATCACTCAAAAATGGAGGTCAGGAGTAAGATTCTTTACACATATACTAATACCTTTTCCAGTAGCAGTACATTTTTTCAAAATTGTTCACATTTAGCCCAGGGCAGCAGCTCACGCCTGTAATACCAGCATTGTGGGAGGCTGAGGCAAGAGCATCACTTGAGCCCAGGCGTTTGAGACCAGCCTGGGCAATGCAATAAAACCCCATCTCTACAAAGAAATTTTTAAAAATTAGCCAGGCCTGGTGGTGCGTGCCTGTAGTTCTGGCTATTAGGGAGGCTGCGGTTGGAGGATTGCTTGAGCCAAGGAGGTCAAGGCTGCATTGTGCTGTGTTTGCACCACTGCACTCCAGCCTGGGTCACAGAGTGAGGCCCTGTCTCAAAAACACCCACCGTGTATACCTATATTTTCTCGTTCAGGTGTTACAGCATGTCCTGAGATTTTAGTGGTGAAAAAGCCCAACACCAGGAAAAACTTACTCTGTGGCAGGCGTTGGGCTCAGCACCTTGCACTGTTTATCTTCTTCAAGCCTCACAAGAACCTGCAGGAGGCAGACTGCTATTCACTTTTCACAGATGAGGAAACCGAGGCAGAGCGAGGCTTAGTAATTTGCCCAAGGACTAAGTAGTGTCCGCAGGAATCAAACCTAGATTTCTCTTCCTGGGCCTAGAGCCTTAGCTCTTAATCACTCCACCACAGATAACGTCACCTAAGGAGGCTGAGGCCCAGAGTAGCTTAAACGATTAGCCAGCGACGGCAGAGCAGGCCTTCAAGGTCATGCATTTCACACACAGGCACACACAGTCACACATACGCACCTGCACACACAATCCATCCCTTGTCTGACTCACTGGATCCACAACACTGCTTTTAAGAAATACTGATGCAGTTTGTTATGAGCCTTTTGCGCTGGAGTCTCCGGGGCTGCACACAGTGTGGATGGGCAGACTGGAGAGGCTTGGCACCAACTTCACGCGGTGAATATTCGCTGAGCGCCAGTTGTCTGGTAGGCCTAATGTGAGGTGCTGGGGACCCTGAGATTAATGAGACGGGGCCCTTGCCTCCAAAAAGCAGTTTAAACAGGAAGGACACAAACTCAGTAATAGATGTAAGCAGTTGTACAAACACATAAACACAAGTGATGAATGCAGTTTCAGAGGCACAAAGTCCAAGGGTTAAGATGGCCAGGGGTGGCCAGGGAGCCTGGAGATGGTGAGCGGCAAGCCTGCCTCCGTTCCCTTGATTTTGGGTCGAGCTATCTCTGGAGGAATGTCCTTGTGCTGCGGTGGCTTACAGAAACCCTCTGTGGAGCACACGGTATCAACAGCTCTTAGGCCTGGCCCTCTCCCTCATGCCCAGATGCCAGTACAATCCATGCAAAACAGAGAGGAGCTCTGATTAACCCCCGGGCAGCACGGTTCTTGCTGCACCCAGGCCTGGCAGCTTAAAAATCACACTCAGGCCAGCCAGACAGCAAACTGCCCCATCACAAACAGCTCCTAAATCTGATTTTAAGATGTTATTCTCAGCATCAACCTAATTGAACGATTTCATTCATAGATTCATGTTTAAGGATGTCTTCTAAGCGGCTAATGAACAGCTGTGTTGGCCAAGGAGGAATGGAGACTGCTTGGGGCCAAAGAGACCTGGGCATAACGTCATTTACTAACTGGGTGGCACTTAGCTCTTCTGCTCCTTGGTTCTTTTTTTTGTTTGTTTGGTTTTGTTTTTTCTGAGACTGAGTCTTGCTCTGTCACGGAGGCCGAAGTGCAATGTCCTGACCTTGGCTCACTGCAACCTCTGCCTCTGCGGTTCAAGCGATTCTCCTGCCTCAGCCTCCTGAGTAGCTGGGATTACAGGTGTTCACCACCATGCCTGGCTAATTTTTCTACTTTTAGTAGAGACGGGGTTTCACCATGTTGGTCAGGCTGATCTCGAACTCCTGAACCTCATGATCCACCCGCCTCAGCTTCTCAAAGTGTTGGGATTACAGGTGTGAGCCACCATGCCTGGCGTCCTTTGTTCTTTTACCTGGAATATCAGAATATCAGAATATCAGAATATTCCCATTATAATGGCAAACATGCTTGGTAGATTGACATGCGATAAAATACATAAATAATCTCATAATTTGATTAGCCTCCAATGCTATTCAAGGTAATTTCTAATCAAATATGTCAGATATATTATCATAAATATGCATACATATGTCAAATACATTAATATATAGTTATATAATCTATCTAATAAATATAATAATATATGTAAGTATAGTATTCATTAGACTTTTAAAAATATGTATTTTACAGTGAATGTTACCCTGAATGTTATCTAAAAAAGTCGCCATATATATACATATTTCTGTTGTTGTTGTTGTTAAGTTCTCCACACGCCAGGTAAATTCTGTGAGAAGGGACAAGGTGGGGAGGGTGGAATTAAAGAGGTGATATTTTATGAAAGTCATTCTATTTAACATACTTATAAATAGAAAACACCTTGTCTATTTGGCATCAAATATGGGATGCACACCAGGGATTTAAACATTTATCATAGACATTTTCAAACACACACACAAATAGAGTCCAGTGAAGCCATGTTGCCATCATCCAGCTTGAATAATCGGTAACTCCCAGCTGCTGTAGTCTCACTAATAGCTCCACCCCGGGATCATTTTGAAGCGAACCCCAGATGTCGCATCACGTTAATGCTCTTTAAATTGTCCCATTTACACAGTTACACCAAGACAGAAGGACTTGGCCAGTGATTTTTCATGATTAATTTCTGTTATATTTCCTTTGTAAAGTACTGATTGGATACCACCAAATTTCCCATCATACCACAGAAATGGATTACTGCTCATCAGTGAATATCCATTCTTTGCCAGTGCTAGCCTACGCCAAATATTTTCAAGGAAAGTAAGTCTCATATGAAATATTTTTCCCAGTGTTTTTAAGTAGCTGGTAAATGGCAGAATAGAGGTTTTATCTTAGGCCTATAGGAATCTCAAGATTTTGCAGTTGTCACATAGGAAAGAGTCCTGCTGAGATTACACACTTCCTGGGACATGTCTACATGTTTGTCTGGTTAATGTTTTCAAGGATTAATCTATGCAGTGTTATAATGCCTTTTGACCTCACCAACCTTTCCATTCACATTGCGAACTCTATCACAGTAGAGTTGTTATTAAAGAAATGTAAAAATAGAAACAGAAGCAGTTAATTTTTGGCTTTTCATAATGCCTACATTTGCAGAAATACTTGCAGAGTGAGTGCATGGCCACCTCCAGGAGCCCAAGCCACTCACCTCTGCTCCCCATCCCCGCTCCCCAAAGTCCCACCCCTTTACCCCTTACCCCAGCCCCATCAAGCAGGCTGAAACTAGTCAGGGACATTCTCTCGTGACCACCAGCCAGCTCTGAGCACTGAGGAGAAGTGACGGTGCGAATGATCTCATCTCCAACATTCTGAAAACATCCTCAACTTATCAAAAATGGAAGTCCAGGGTTTTCCTTTCAATGGAGCTGAGAACAAGGCATGACCTGGAGGAGATGAGGACGCCCGCACTCTGGCAACCGCCAGCAACATGGGTGGCTCCAGCTGACAGTGCAATGTACACTTGAGGAAACACTCTCCCTGACTCAGGTATTCCTGGGGCGTTTGTATCCCTTGCCAATGAAGCCAATTTGTCACTGCAATTTACATAAAACCCTGAGCAAAATAAATACCTACTTGACTTAATATTAGAAATTAACTGACCCTAACTTCCAATATTAAGTGCTACTGCCAGGCAAGACAAGAGCTTGATAGAGATATTGTGTTCAGCGATAGACAACAAAGAAAATTATGATGTTTGCATAAAACCAAGTTGCCTATAGAATGTTACCTGCTTATTTGTATTACATAATGCGTTTGTTAATTGCACCTTTTCACTTTATAGAACAGACATTCCCCAAATAATGTATTAATCCTGAGTACGTCTCTGTAAATCTATGCAGCTTTTCACCTTCTGCCCATAAAGTCATGCTTCCCGGACGACTGTGGCTGCAGGGGCCACGTCACAGGTTTCAGCCCATGGCTGTGGGAAGACATGATGTAATTTCTGGGCCAGTACCCTTGTTGCTGATTCTAGACTTTCTACAACTCTTTCCCTCTTCAGAGTCCAGTCTGGGCCTTAGGGAGATGTATGGAATCATGGCCCCAACTGATGACAGATGGGAGTCATGAGTGAGAAATCAATCCTTGTTGTTTCCAGTCACTGAGAATTCAGGGGTGGTTTTTGTTTCTTGGAGTTTGCTTCTTTGTCATCAAGAATAACCTAGTGCATCCTGACTGATTCAGGGAACTTTCCCTAGCACAAGAAATTGAGAAAAGCCCAGCTTCATGGACTTTCTTTCTTGCAAACTCTGTGCTGCAAATTAGAAAACTAACAGCCAGAAGAAAGTGGCAGCTTTTTGTTTCACTTAATATTTTAGAAAAAAAAAAGTTGAAAATAAATGTACTTTAGAATAGTACGCTTTTTATAAAAAGGGGGGCTATCATGGTTTCGCAAGGGAAAAAGCAACTCTGGCATGTTGATACAGGTAAGATGGTGAATATTGGATCATAAGAAATGCTGCCCCTGTGACCACCTGTTCACTTTGTGAAATGATTTATTTATGGCGCAGCTCCTGCTTCTCCCGTGGATGTTGTCAAGTTTTTTCGTGTATTCCCTGTGCCTGGCTGCCGTGGTGAAGGCATCCACAGGATCCCCAGCCGCTTCCACCTCCCTACCCTGCATCCTTCTATCTCTGCCGTGTAGACAAATCGCTCCCTCAGACACTTCAGCTGTCACTGCACATACACATCATCTTCGGGAAGATGCACTGGGAGTAGCAGAAAGGGTATATTTCTGACACTGGTTTGAGTTCTCATTCAGTCTCTCTATGTCTTAAGCCAGTTCCTGGATATGGCAAGCCCAACTGTTTGATATCATTTGCACATGACTCATCACTGCATAACAGACTTTCTAAACTTTTTCAAGCCGAGAAGCTGTTCTCAGGAAAATATCCATGCTGTGGCTGATGAGGTTGCACTGGTATAGCAGCCTTCTTTCCTGGGGTTCTGGGGTTTTGGGGTGAGCTCTCCCTAAGTGGCTTAGACTCTCATTAGTTCCTTTTTGTTGTCTAAAAATGTGACGAGGTGTCCAACCTACAAATGCGTCTTCTCTCAGTGTTCCATACTTATGGATGTATACCCTAAGCACATACTCTCATTTCGGTCGGATTTTGGGGAAAAAGGAGGTGTGCAGTTGGAGGTACTTAATTGGAAGCATGCCTTTATGTCTGCAAATGAACCATGAGCTGGTACACATGCTGTATGTGTTTGCTTAAGCTGCTGTAACAAGTACCCCAAACAAAGTGGCTTAATCAGCCGCACTGTATTGTCTTGCAGATCTGGAGGCTGGGAATTTGAGATGGATGTGCTGGCAAGATTGATTCCTTTTGAGACTGTGACAGAGACTCTGTTCTAGGCTTTGCTCCTGGTTTGTAACCTTTGGGTTCCTTGGCTTGTGGATAGCTGTTTCACGCCCCTTTCTGCCTTCATGTTTACATGGTGTTCTTCCTGGGTTGTGCTTCTATGTCCAAATGTGCCCCTGTGACCTTTTATTATATAAGGACACCAGCCATATTGCATGAGGTTCATCCTACTCCTGTGTGAGCTCATGTTAAAGAGTCACATCTGCAATGTGCCTATCTCCAGATAAGGTCACGTTCTAAGGTCCTTTGGGTTAGGATTTCAACACATGAATTTGATCCATGTGGCGCTATTGTTCAGATGTTATTTCAGTGTCACATTCGGTGGTTTATGCACATAACTGTGGGCATGTATGCACAAGCCTCTTTTTTGCCAGCATAGTTGGGTCTGAGGATTTCCATGTCAGTGAATTTTCAGCAGCTTGAGATTACCCTTTTAGTATTAAGTCCTTTAAATGTAAGTGAAATCATTTTAGATAGGGAGCTTTGTAAATACAGGAAGCATCTTGTTGTTTTCTTAATAGGGTACATGGCTATGCATATTTCTCTCTGGCTAGATTGTGAACTCTGGAAGGTTGATGACACTAACTTCCTCATCTTTCCAGTCCCACTGTCTGACAAAGATCTCCCATGTGCTAAGAGCTCAGTAAAGGTGTTTGAAATAAAAATAAATGGAATGCTGAACATAAACATAAACTCACGCTCACAGCTTGGGGTGATTGCACAAGCATCAACTGTCATACTGTATACAGCAAAATCCCCGCAGGTGACTCTGAGGTGTGAGAGACAGCTTGGGCTACACCAGATGTCCTGTCGTGACTGTCTTCACTTTGCCCTCGTCCCCACGCTTGTTTCTCTTGCTCCTTGCTCAGTATCCCGTCTCATTGTTTTTTGCCTCCCCCAGGGCCACATCCTAGCTCTGGTCTTACTACATCCACGCGGCAGCACTGCCCTTGCTGCTGCGAATCTGTGCCGCATGCATCCCCACCCCAGGACCTTTGCATCTGCTGTTCTTCTTCCTGGTTCTGGCAACCATCTCCATGGCTCAGACCCACCCTTCACTCATGCTCTGCCCACATGTTATCTGGGCAAAGGGACCTCCTGTGTGCATTCTATGTGAGAGCTTATCCTTCCCACACAAACGTTCTCTATACCCTATCCAAACTCACAGTTTTTACACCAATAAATACACATTTCTTTGTCCATTGAGTGTTTCTTTATTTAGTTCCATGAGAAAGGCTTTGTCCATTCATTGTGTTCACCGTTGTTTCCCCAGAACTTGTGATGATCTTGTCACAAAGAAGTGGACAGTAAAAGTGCACTGCCCGAAGGAAGAACCCAGGGAGGATGGGTAGATGGGTAGCCTTCTTCTAAGATCAGAGTAAATATGTCATTTGGGAGACACGGAGGAGGTCTTCCATAGCTCATGTTTAATGAGGGACACACTGCTTTACTGGTTTCAACTAGCCGGCGTCTTGGGCAAGTGGGGAAGGAGAAAGCAGCATCCTCTTCCAGCGTCTTGGTTGTGCTTCCACAGTTGAGGTCTCAGAAGGAACTTCCCAAGAAGCACCACACTAGTGGGAGCACTCATCAATATAAACCCACCTTCCAGCCTGTTTGCTGCTTGTAAGCCCTTCACTCCCCTGGAAATGTTGAAAACACATTTTTCAACTAAAAGGTGTCCAGCCAATTGTTTCCTGTATCTGCAAAGGTCAATTCATGGTTTGTGACTCCTCGCACACTCATGTGCCGTGACAAAGCAGCGTCAAGGCCTCGGCAATAGCAGCCAGAGCCAGCTCCCAGGAGGGAGCAGTGGTGGCCCTCCTGCCCTGTGATTCCCCGGCTTTGCACCTGGGAATCACAGACTCAGAGACCATGGCCTTCCTCAGCACCTGCTTTTTAAAAAGTCTTTTGCAAAGGCTCAGAATCACATAGGTTCTTATCAGGGGGCTATCAGGCAGAATTAGGGCTTAAAACAAATTTGTACAAACTTGGGGTCCACCCTCAAGGATCCCTTACCAGACCCCTGGGTAGAGTCTTGCCCTCCCATCGTGTGCGTGGGTCACACCTGTGCTCTCCTCCAGCATTCTTATCAACGTAATGCTTACGCCTGTAATCCCAGCGCTTTGGGAGCCCAAGACAGGTGGATTACCTGAGCTCAGGTGTTCAAGACCAGCCTGCCCAACATGGCGAAACTCCTTCTCTGCTAAAAATGCAAAGATTAGCCGAGCGTGTTGGTGGCATATGCCTGTAATCCCAGATACTTGGGAGGCTGAGGTGGGAGAATCACTTGAACCTGGGAGGCGAAGGTTGCAGCGCCGAGATTGCACCACTGCACTCCAGCCTGGGTGGCAGAGTGAGACTCCGTCTCAAATAAATAAATAAATAGATAAAGTAATGCATACATTACTTTTGGAGCCACGAACTGAGCACTTGCCTTTCTCAAATTAACTGTAAACTGTTTTCATCTTGTTTTATCTCTGTATTCCTCCTGATTGTGTTACAGACTAAAAACTAATTAGATCAATTTATGTTGACCTAAATGCCTGTAGTTCAGGCACAAAACTATAAGATCTAGCCAGGTACGGTGGCTCACAGCACGTTGGGAGGCCGAGGTGAACAGATCATCTGAGATCAGGAGTTTGAGACCAGCCTGGCCAACATGGTGAAAACCCATCTCTAGTAAAAATATACGAATTAGCTGGGTGTGGTGGCGGGCACCTGTAATCCCAGCTATTTGGGAGGCTGAGGCAGGAGAATTCTTTGAACCCGGGACACAGAGACTACAGCAAGCCAAGATCATGCCATTGCACACCAGCATGCGTGACAGAGCAAGACTCTGTCTCAAAATAAAAAAATAAAAAAATAAACAGCTCTAGCTAAAAGCAAGCCCTGTTGTCATTGGCCGGGAATACAGGTGCCTTCTAGGGCTGGTAGGTACAGCTATTCTATGCTTACCCACACAAAGACATTCTGGTTGAATTCCATGAAAAAAGACTCATCTGTAAAAACTATGTTACCTTCCTAGTAACGGGGAAAGATTAATTACATGATGGTTTAAACATATTATATTAATCATTTGAGATTATTCTTGAAGAAAAAATAGTAATATCAGAAACCTACTCTGTAATATTGAGTGACTAAAGGCAAGGGATGTCAAATCATATTTAGCTGCAAATTGTTAAAAAGACTACATGTATGTGTGTGTGTTTGCGTGTGTTTAGAGAAAGAACAAGACTTATACCAATCTTTAACCATGGCTGGTGCTCAGCGTGTAATTGTGTGAACTTCTTATTTTCTGTGTTGTCACTTCTCATATTCTGAAATGCTCTGTAATGTACGTATATAAAAAATACCCACATGACTTTTCTTTAGTTGTATTTTCCTCCTTCAAAGCTACCTCAAGTAATACAAGAGTTTCATAAGATTTCTGATGTTAAACTTTTCTAGATAATCTGGAAAGAAAAGCTTCCAGATTTCTTTTACAAATACAGAATAAAACTGATTCAGAAATCTGGGAAATACAAAACTGGCTAATTTTTTAGTATTTTTACTAGAAACGGGGTTTTGCCATGTTGGCCAGGCTGGTCTTGAACTGCTGACTTCAAGTGATTTTACGTCTCAAATAACTTTTGTTTTCTATTCGTTTACCAGAGTTGATTTCTACTTCTTGCCACTAGAGTGACAAGGTGAACGTGCTTCAGGACAGCATTCAGCTCAGTACCAAATGTGACCTGGAAACTCACATGAACTTGTAGTTCAGAAAATATTGCAGACACCCCATGCAGGAGTGGTACTGAGTTAAATGCTAGAGAGATACACAACTCTCCAATTAGGAAGCCTGAGTCCATTAGTGAACTCCACTAATAGGTCAAGAAAAGGAATAGCTAATAAATATTTTATTAGCATTTGTTGAATCTCACTAATGGGAAAGCAAAATATTTCAAAAGTAGCAAGAGTCACATTCAGTCTCCAGCCATTACTCAATGCTGTGTCTGCTGTTGCCTATGGCTTCTTTGTGGAACAGAGAAGTTCTAATAGAATTATGTGCATAACCATTAATATTTCTACTTTTCTATTGTAAGCCTTCATATTGTCTTCCTTTGTCCTTTACCTACATCATGTATTTAATACTAGCTTTCTATCTATGGCAAAGTAAATTTATAGCTATGTTAATATATTAATAGTGCTCTTTCTAAGACATAAAATAATTTTTGCATGTTTTTTAAAAAATTAACCACTAAAATGCATTACATATAATAATAAGACTAATTGTATATCTTTTTTTTAAAATTTTTATTGCATTTTAGTTTTTGGGGTACATGTGCAGAACATGCAAGATAGTTGCATAGGTACACACGTGGCAGTGTGTTTTGCTGCCTTCTGCCCCCTCACCCATATTTGGCATTTCTCCCCATGCCATCCCTCCCCTGCTCCCCCCGCCGCGCTGTCCCTCCCCTATTTCCCCCAATAGACCTCAGTGTGTGGTGCTCCCTTCCCTGTGTCCATGTGTTCTCATTGTTCATCACCCGCCTATGAGTGAGTATATACGGTGTTTCCTTTTCTGTTCTTGTGTCAATTTGCTGAGAATGATGTTCTCCAGATTCATCCATGTCCCTACAAAGGACACGAACTCATCATTT
>CM052654.1:137012015-137063264 GCA_028533165.1 Leontopithecus rosalia
CAAACTTGAGTTTGACAACTTGCTGTCCTGGAAGGCAATTGCTTCTCTTCTCCACATTATGAAGCTCACAATAGCTCTGTCCTGGAGCAGAGTCACCTGTGACTTCAAAACTACTGACCTTCCCCAAACAACAAGACAAGGGAGCCAATGGCCCTTCAGTTTGGCCCACTGGGTATTTTAAATGTTTTGAATGTGAATGTCATTAGCTGAAATTTGTCTTCCCCTGTTTCCACAGGCCCGATTCTCACTGCCTCGCCACAAATTTGTTCATTCACTCTCCCTCCCAGATGTGGAAGCTGAGTTTATCCTGGTGCCTCCAAGCTGGCACTCTAAGTGCACATAAATAGCAGCTATTGCATTACTTATTGGACCCGAAAGAAACCCCCAATATCATCTAGTTCTGCCACCAATTTATGCATGAAAAAACAGGAGACCAGAGAGGTAAATCAAGTTACCTAATACTGCACAGCTGAGCTGGCGGCACAACAGAATTGAAAGCCATTCTTCTGATTCTTCATCCACTGTCCCTTCCAGTATAGCATAGAATCTGCTCTCTCTTCTAGAACAGAGGCTTGGATTCTAATCTCACCAGGCAGTTCTATCCATGAAGCCTTTTAAGCAGGTATCCCCAATCTATATGTTATTTAAAAACATATGTAAATGGTTAATCTAGTCATTAAATGTGAACAAAGTATGATCTCTTCATGTTTGTAAGTTGGAAAAGAAGGACAAATAAAGCACTATAATCTGTGTTTTCCTTCACCCCACAGATGATCCCCCACAGTTTAAAAGACCACTGAACTAGAAAACGATTCCTCAATGCAACGTGGTGTGGGCAGTCTTCTACCGGCCTGTCTCTCACAAATCATTTTTAATTGATAATTGAAGCAGACCACAGTGCGGAGATGATAGGCTTGCTTTAGCAATCACAGTGTATTTAAAATCACTTCCAAATCTTCCTCTCACTCTTTCTCCTGTGTGTTTCTTGGTGGGTGGGAGGCTGAACGCCCTTTAACCCTTAGAACAGTCCAAGGTGACCCACCATTCCTGATAGGGTGCTAATAGGGCAATTGAGAACTAGGGAAGTAATTGCGAGAAGTTGCTGCAGTATTCTTTCCACTGCATTTTTCCGAACTCCTATCTATCCCACATGTCAGTGACATCTCTCAAGTGTGTCAGAGCAGAAAAACGACGGCGAAACCCCGCCCGAGCAGGGTTTATCCCCAACAAACTACTAAATCCCATCTTGGACTCCCAAGAGGAAGGAAGCGGAGATCACGGCTGCCCACCTCGTTTCGTTGCGGAACGGAATGGGCGCCAGTCCTGAAACTGTGCGTCTTCTCCATGGGGCCTCTTTCTCCACTGAGGGTTCGCAGCTCCCAGTCCGCACAACACGTTTCCGTGGATCCCAGCGGGAAGGGAGGCCAGGCGGCTCCTCCTGGCTCCCTCATCCAAAGCCCCTGCCAGGGTCCCAGGCTCTGGAAAGCAAGGGCCACAAGGCCCGAGGGAACCTCGTCCTCAAGGGTTTGACGATGCCAGAGGGCGACGTCTCCACGGACTTATATTTACTCCCGTCCACACCCTTGCCTTGACCTGAATGAGACCCCAGCACGGGGCAGGTAAGTGAGACTCCAGAGTCCCGAGGTTGGAAGTAGCAGAAGGAATTCCGGAAACCAAGGCATCCAGACCCAAGAGCTCAGGCTCCTTGGGCCACGAGAGGCCACACGTGACCGCCCAGGATGCCCACGAACACCTGAACCATCCCGTGACCACCACGCCCTGGCACTGACTGGACGCACGGAGAGCCGAGGGCCCGGTCCACACAGAACCCAGGCAGGCGAGCAGCCGGCGCTGCCCGGGGTGGTCCAGGCACAACCAGCGCATCCAGTGTGCTCCTCCCTCCGGAGCCCTGTCCCACCTGCCCGCCCTCCAGGCCACACCGCTCAGCTCCCCATCAGACTCCAGGTGATATCAGTACTTCCCTTATGCCAAACGGAACCCAAGTCCGTGGCTCACTCGTGTTGAACTCATCCTCCTGCCACCAGCTCCACCCACTGCGCCTACCCCGTGTGGCCGCCCCAAGAAAAGGCCTACCCTGCTCACCCAGCCCGGCCTCCTTCTCAGCTCCTCCACCCCAGCGTCCCTGCTCCTCCACTCATGCTTCCCCAGCTTCTCCAGCCCTTCTCAGCTCCTCCACCCTGGGCTCCCAGCTGCCGCATCCTGCCCCCTTCTCAGTTCCTCCACCCCAGCCTCCCAGCTCCTCCACCCCAGCCTCCCTGCTCCTCCACACAGCCTCCCAGCTTCTCCAGCTCTTCTCAGCTTCTCCACCCCAGCCTCCCTGCTCCTCCACCCAGCCTCCCAGCTTCTCCAGCCCTTCTCAGCTCCTCCACCCTGACCTCCCTGGATCCTCCATCCTGGCCTCTTTGGCTCCTCCACTGCAGCCTCCCCTTTTGGGGCTGAGCTGGCCCTCCTCATTTCCGCCACTTTTTGTAGCCATCTCATCTGCTTCTGCTCATTCTTCTGTATTATGCAGACTCGGGCTGAATTGTAGGATCTCAGTCACAGGAGGTAACTCCACTGGAGTATTCTGTTTCATCTCTTTAGTGCCCACAAAGCAAAGGCTCCTTCGCTATGTTATCTCCGGCTAGCTCTTGGACCAAAAATACTTTCATTTGAAAATACTCTCAAGTGAAGAGTTTTGCCACAAGTGATTCTTCCTAAACTTTTTGGTTCCATTTAAAATGTGCAGTAGAATATGTAAACAAGATTTCATACTTCCCTGCCTGGGTAAATACGCCATAATGAACTCGATACAAGCTTCTTCTGAGAAGAAGTGTCAATATTATAAACACTGATCTTTGTAACATGATCTAACACAGTGATGCACTCGGGGTCATTTGAGCAGAGCTGTTTATCTTTACTCTAAATGATCCCAGACTTTTAGCTTTTTGTTTGCTTTCTATAGCCACCTTGTTAATCATTTCTTTTTCTTTTCTTTTCTTTTCTTTCATTCTTTCTTTTTTCTGGCTGTTTCTTCACGCTCTCAATTCACCACTCTAAATATGTTACTTGTAATATTCGCTTTTTTTTTTTCGAGAAAGCTTGCTTACATTTGCCTTTCATTAGTTGTTTATTTTGTATAAATTTAAGGGGTACAAGCGCAGTTTTGTTACATAGAAATATTGTGTAGTGTTAACGTCCAGGCTTTTAGGGTAACCACCACCCCAATAATGTACATTCTTCCCAATAAGGAATTTCTCACCTCTCCTACCCTCTCCTTCTTCCCAGTGTTCAATATCTATTGTTTGCAATATTCCATGAGCTGGGAAACCAAAGTTTTTAACCCTTAGGAGGAAAAAGGGAGTACACAGCATCTGAGGGCCCCTTCATTTTAAAGCTGCCGTATACTGAATCAAGTCAAGCTGAACTGAATCTGGCAGGATTAGATTAGTGAGAAACTGCACCTAGAAGAGGTACACCCTGGCAGTGGAATCAGGAAATGCTTGAGATGTGAAGACAGAGAATGATCTTGTATCATCATGAAGCTGAGAAGCTCTGCAAATGTACAGTCAATTCTCAAACAAATCTTAATGGAGATATGTATATAAAATAAACCTAAAATGTAAGTGGAAATCTGGTGTCTTATTTATGACTCTAAGAATTTTGGATATTCTTTCTTTTTCTCTTTACCTCTTTTAAAAAAATATTTTCATCAACCTTTGTGAGTTTCGTTAAAGTCTCTCCAAGTATATTTCCCGTGTAAAAAATATACAGGTATATATATTTTTCAAAACTCACTGCAATGTGCATATAGAATAGATGTGTTTAAATGTAAGTAATGTGTCTAAATACAAATAAAAGGGTAAAGAAAGACAAAAAAGTAAATTGTATTATAAACATTTTACCAATGTAATAATTAAACCATAATTCATATATGGCTATGCCAATATTGAAGAATGTTTTATTGGTGATTTATCATGCATCAAGTTTTTCAAGATTTTAAATAACACTATTATAAATGTCTTTCCAAAAATATATTTGTTTATAGTTTTTAAAATTTCCTTGGAGTTAGATTTCTTAGAAGTTGAAAAATTTCTAAGTGCTTAAAACATCCTCCTCCCTCTTCAGCTATTTAAACTCTTTGTAGTTTTACTCAATGGGGGAAAAGAAACATAAATCCACTCAAATAATCCCAGGAAAATATAAGCTTTTGATATTTTTGGTTTGGCTACATTTAAATCGAGGTAACTGTAGCCTGCTCAAACACAGAGCCACGGTTGGCAGGGATTCCGTGGCTAAAGGCTGTCACGGCTGCTTAAGGACTCCGGAATTCCTCTTTCCTCTTTCCTGATCACAAGAGCACCCCTACAGCTCAAGCCATCACATCTACATCCCAGATGGAAGGAAGAAACAAATGCCGAAAGGTGCAGACTCACTACGTGCATCCCTGCCGAGGGCTCAGTGAAAAACCTTCATAAAGTCTCATAGACCACTAAAGCTTTTCCTGAAGGTCTCAGCGAAAACTTTCACTGAAGTCTGACTGATCAGAGCTATGTTACACAGTCATCTCTCTCTGCAAGGGAGGCAAGGGAATGTAATTTTTTGGCTGACTTTGTTGCTCTTCAAACAAAAAATACATTTTTGCTAGTAACAAAGAGTAGCCAAATGACTCCCAGTCTGCCAGCAGGCTGGCCAGATTTGTTGCAGGAACCTCGCAGAGCTGGGGCAGGGGCCACCAAGGCCCGCCCCTCCCAGACACCCGAGATTCCTCCTCTCAGGGCTCCTGTGGTTCTCCTTTTTGATTTCTCTGCTTTCTAGGTTTTCCTCCTGTTTCCAACCTCCTCCTTTCAGCTTGTGGTGGCTACCTCAGGCTTCAGAGTTCCTCCTGGCCTTCCACCTCCACTCTCACCAAGGGCTAGGCCTGTGTGTGTGTTTCTCAATTGCAAATCTGGGACTGAGGAGTCTGGTTACAAATCCAGTTCAAATCTTACAACAGACCGAGCGAGTCCCAGGTTCCAAGCAATCCTGTAGTCCATGAGCTGCCCTTTGTTAGCAGCCACCAGACAAGGGACGCTGGGCGGAACGTGGCTGTTTACGCCAGCTGGAAATGTGAGTTTGTCAAATCCTTCAGAACAAGGATGGCAGAAATGATTGGCACCTATGGTATTTAAACACAGGCTAAATGCACACTGGTGATTATTTAACAGAAAGAAATCTTCAAAGGGTCAACAATCTGATCTCTCCTGATTTTTGTCCCATGTGCTGCCTATGCTGGTTAGGTCCCGTTGTCTGTCTGATTGTAGGTCACAGAATTTGTAACTGCAGTTCAGTGCTATCAAAAGACAGAATATAAAGTGGCAAGATGAGCTGCCCGCTAGGCAGCCTTCACTCTCCATGTTCTCAAAACACCATAAAAAAGTGGCATTTTTAATGGAATAATATGTGCTCTGACCAATGTTATAACGACGATTCAATTTTTTCAGGTTCACCAAGCTACTCATTTTATGAAATAATTCACTTTCAAGGAGATACAGAATATTCTTTGACAAAGATACTACGATCCGTACTTGGATCATGACATTGTATGAGAGTAGACTGCATTTTTGGCATTTATAGATAAGCTATCACTGAAGGAAAGATCCCATCACCTCTTCCTTTTGCTCCTAGATTTGCTTGGAGAAGATGAGTCAATGTTGCAACATTTTACATGTTTTCTTAAAAATTATATCAGTGGTATTTTAACCAAAGGGGTCAATAAATCTATTACATTTTAAAAGAAAAAATCTATTTAAGAAAAACACCACGTCACTAAAAGGCAAATGGTACAGCAAATAGGACAAGGAATCCCAATGGGAAATTGGACACATATTGTGGATCTATTAGAATTCACTGCAAGGAACTTCTTTCACTAGATAAAAATTCTACAGGGTCTATGTTTTGTTTCCTTCAAAAGGTAAATAAAAATAAAATCCTACCACGATGAAAGACGCTGAAAAATATTCTGGAATGAGGTCAAAACACTGAATAAGTGATGTAATTGTTAGAAAACGCTGCCATAGACATGTCTGGTATTTGTTCTTTGGTTTGTAGTGGAAACTGACATACCCAAGAACCTAGGAGTGGTTGTGTTAATTGTGCTCTTAAGATTTTTGTTTCACAATACAACACAAACATTTCTACAAAACCAAATTTAATATGCAACAAACACTCCCCATGTAAACACATCTTTTAAAAAATCTGATAATAATTGCAAGGGTCACTTCCAGACTTCCATCAAAGCATTTTATATCAAGAATCTCAATACAGAATTATTTCTATGTCAAAATACATTTACACTGTAAATTGTTTATAGAAAAAAGACACAGAGGAATGGAGTATGCTGGCATTGAATTCAATAGCAGCAACTGCCCCTGATATTTTTCCTTCATTTTTTACTTCAAACATTTCTTACAAAACGTGCTTGTCTACCCCTCTGCATTTCGTCTGTGGTTGTATTCTCTCTATCTGCCAGTTTACTACATCGAGATGTGATCACCATGCTTATTCCCACGGTCGGCAGCTCTCGAACCTGCTCAGGGCACTCACTTTCCACTTCCCGTGGCTTCCTCCTGCAGAGGCTGACAGCCATGTGGGTGCTGAGACATTGGGACATTTCAAGCCTGTCCCTAATATCTGGTCTGAGACAACATTTTAAGAATTAAACAGCAGTTATCAAATGCAAAACTAGAAAAGAGTCACATAAAAACCACACGTGAAGATTGATCACACAATTTTATTAGAGTCTTTTGAACAAATGTAATCCTCTGTGAAAAACTCTTGCAAAAGAGACATTGGAGTGTACTATTTTCAACCCTGAGCATTAACACTGCATACCAAGGGGGGGGGTGGGTTAAGAAGCTGGTTCGATTGAAGCACGAGCACAAGCCACTGATATTCTCTATGTGATCAGGTTTTTACAAAAAAATACATAGTTTTCAATAAATAATGCTTAATTTTACAACTTTGATACAGCAATGTCATACACCGTTTCCACACACTACACTCTGCATGCTAGATAGTCTACGAGAAGACGAAACTTTGCCATGCATTTTCTTTCCCCCTAGTGCTATCAAACACTTCAGCCTCCAGCGCACTGCCTCAGGTAGCTTTACCCTCTCTCTGTTTCACAGCAATAGGTCGTGCGCTGGCATGCAAACTCTAAAAAAGGTCCCCCCCACAAACCACTCAGACTTCTACACAAAAGAGTTTTTCAGCTTTTCTGCTCCCAAACCTGGAGTGGCTAAGAAAGTAAGTTTCATGTGGCCTTGGAAAATACACACTTGTTAACAGTGTCATGCTGAAAACTGCTCTAACACATCAGGTGTTTCTGTCCTGGTGGCCGCCAAGAAGCATTATGGGATGCCATCACCACGAGGAGTCCCAAACCGGAAAAAGAGGCCTCCGTTTTAAAACAGTCCATTCAAAAAAGGTGTCACAGAACCAATGCAAAAGACTCTTAAACCCACAACATATGTACAAGAGTAAAAGTAGACGAAATGGGAAATTAATGAGAATGGCGTATAACGTTTCTCCCTATGTGATTCAAGGGAGGAGGCATACTGTTTTTGAACAAAAGCTGGATGAAGAAGAATGTGACAGAGGGCCCTTTGTCAATATCTATTTGATCAAAATTCTTTATATGATAAATTAGATACAGTTGTTGTTGTTTTTGGAAGGGGAAATATAATGTGTCTAAGAAAATAAGATAAGCATCTTATTAAAGGAATCTCTGCAAGGAGCCTAGAGGAAATCCTATTTTTTATGCATTTTAAAACTTTTTCTGTCATATTGCTTTATTTTATCATTTCCACAGCAGAGAAAATCAATTTTACATTAAGACATAAAAGAAGTTTGATCAAACAGTGAGACGGGAGCCTCCACATATGCACATCCAGGTTGCTTAAATTCACCAATTGCTCATTGGAAACCGCATCTCAACTCGATCATATTGCTTTTAGTGGTTTGTTTCTCTGTAGAGAAGTTGTCTGTTTGCAACTGCAGGCAACCAGAAGTTCCCGAATCATTTAAAACAGTCCTATCTGTGCACTGGCAGAGGTGCTAGATCTTGTAAGAATATCTCTACCCAATAAAGTTATTACTTTTATACATGGAACATTATGAACTTGTGTCTCCCTTTGTAAGCCATTTTATACTTTCTGCACTTTTGTGCTTTCATTGAGTATAAAAATAGGTCTCCTTTAAAATTCTGTTTATTTTAAGTTCACTAAAAAACTACTTGTTTGTGAAATTCTCTTATAAACTCACTGCATCCACATGGAACAGATAAAACTAATTAGGCAGCTAATAGATATAGGTAGTGTTAAAAAAATGAAAAAAAAAAGACGATATGGTCGGAATCAAGGGAAAAAAAAGCCAGCAGTAAGTAAAATGGAAGAGAGCTCAGTTTCATCAATTTTGTTTCATCTTTATTATAGTTGAAAACGTAGGCTCCACAGGAAGGGGCAAAAAGCAAAACTGAGCAAAAGAATCCTGAGTTGTTATAAAAGAGCAGAATTTTCCAGATCCTCAAATAAAAAGGGATGCTGCAGAATAAATCAAATAGAATGAACAGTGAGAAAGAACCAATAATAAAAATAAGCCAAATCTCAGAAAAGCATGTCAAGAGTTACATGGAGACAGTTACTTTGGGAACTTGTAAATTCCTGTGTTGGGGTAGGTAAGGCTCATTCTTGCCATCCTCACAGGCTTAGGCTATACAAAGGGTATTTGAAACTGACATTCCTAGTGGAAATTTTATAAAATTTGGCCCTTAGAATAACTGAGAAATATCCTGAAAAAATCTTCCCTGAAACTGTAATAAAGAAAGTTTCTTATCTACTGATAAAATCGACAACTCAGTAAACTATTTTCGCTGGTCTTCCTACATAAGAAAAAAGCACAAATATATTTGCCTCAGAAATCTGTTAAAAGCAGGGAACCACACAGTAAAAGAGTATAAAGATTCTATAAATGGGAGAGTCCAAGAAAACCTCTCTCAAAGTGTCCACAAGGATACATATGCCCATTAGAAGAAAAGTAAGAATATACATATTATTAATCATATCAGAGAATAAAAAAGTTAAGATTGATATAATATATTTATATTGAATGACTACTTTAAAATAGAGCAACTTATTTGCCTTATTTTTCAAATTCCTTGGGCAAAAGTCACATAAATTCTGAAGTAAAAAACAAATGTAAATTTCTTGCACTGTATTAATATCAGATGATTATGATTTCAATTCCCAGAGAAGAGAAAAATGTCTTGTCTTTTTAGTCTTTTTCTTTCACGAAAAAAACAACTAAATCACCCTGACTGCTACATTCATGCATATTTAAATCACTTCCCCTTGATTAACATTAAAAAGAAAGATATCTGCCCAAAAGAGTTTTAATGATTTTTTTTCTAGCGAAAGGATCATCATTCTACAAATAATTTGCCCAGTGTCTGTAGCCATTCATAACATACATAATATTTGCAAAGCACAGTTTAAGTACACTGCCTTTTATTAGCATTTTTTTTAAATAAAAGGGATGCATATCAGAGTGTAAGAACTGGAAATTACTTCCACAGTTTAAGGAATTAATAAGAGAATGCTGGTTCAATTTCTTAAAGATGGAAAGCTTACCAAAATGCCATCAGAGTCTGTGAACTACTTATAATAAACAGTAGGATCCCCACTGGCTAGGCTGCCGAGCACACAGCATCCAACCCCCGCCCCCATGCTACCATTTTAAGATATTCTGTCAATGCTTAGTTAACAATAAGACTTACTTAAGAGACCAACAACAAAAAAAATCAATTAAAGTTTTATTGAAGTCTATCCAGTGGCAAGAATACCTTGTGTATTATATTATGTTTTAGACATTCAATAAAGAATTCATTAAGAATGATTCTCACAATGTACTCATCAAAACAGCTTTAAATATCGTTAAAAGCGCATTCAAGAGCCCGTCCTGAGTTCTAACAGGTTTTAAATTTAGAGTGCCAACCAATTACTTTTATCTTTCTGTCAAGTTACGCCACAAGGCTTAAAAAAAAAAATCTTGACTATCTCTTCCCATTCTGAGGCCAAATTATTACTTGACTAATTTGCTGAAAGTTTCCACCTCACCACAGAAAAAGTATCAGATTCATCTATGATGAAAACATAAAGGACACGGCAAGTTTTCAGGTTTTCAAAATACGTAGATCAGCCTTATCAATGGGTTTGTGTTGTCAACAAGTTTCGGAACTGCAGCAGAGGGCTGCCGCATAAAGTCACCAGCACACTGCAAGTGCCGGTTGTAAACCGCTGGTTCAGTTATCCGTGGCTAAAATAAGTGTACCACCAATGGCTGCACCAGTCTACATGTCGCGGGGTTGGGGGGAAGGTAAACAACTCCGGAAATCCAGTTCTATACTGAGAACCTGGTTAACGCCATTAGCCCCTTCTTTTCCCAAGTGTACTACTGAAATCTGATGGTTCACTGAAAGGAAAAAGCCACAGAAAAGAAACCTGTCCATCTGCAGCAAGCTGGCTGGCCTCGCATCCCAGGGTGGGGGCTGGGGAGGAGGCAGGCCCAGAGCTGGAGGCTGCGAGGGCGGAGGAGAGGCCTGAGCTCGCAGTCGGGGGGCGGGGGGTTGGGTTGGGGGCTGCTCCAGTAGGGCGAAAGCTAGCGGGAGGGGAGGCAGGAAGGGCGCCGGGGCCCCTCTGGCCTAGCAGCTGCAATCACTGTACGGACGCTTCCATTGAGTCTTGCCAAATCTCAGTAAAAATGGAAGTCCAAACCTCGGTCACTCATTTCAGTAGGTGAAAGAGTCGTGGTGATTTTGCAGCAAGTTTCAATTAGCCGCTGCAAACCTCCTCCGCTGCAGGCGCCGCAGCTCTGGAGGCGGAACTCCCGGGCTGGCGCGCGGGGCCCTGAGCGGCCTCCCAGCCTCCCTCCACCAGGCCCCCGGGGAAAGAGGCGGCGGGGGCTCGGGACGGGGGCGGGAGCCCAGGCCACGCGTGCCCTGCAGCCATCGCCTGCCAGGGCCTGCAGCGAGGTCTCGGGGACAAGGGCGGGTCAGGAAAAACGGTGGGGAGCGAGAGGGTGCGGGCAAGCGCACCGTACCCAGCGAGCAGGGAGCGCCAGGGGAGTGGGTCGCGCCAGTGCCACCGCCCGAGCCCCCAGGAGGCTCCTGGAGAACAATCGAGATGCCGAGCCACCTTTGTCGCTGACGCCCCGGGGAAGCTGGCTCTGGGGCAGCCCCAGAGCGGGAGCGCGGGGAGGGCGTGGTGAGGGAGCGGGGTGAGCAGGGGCGGCGGCCTCCTGGTGCCGGAGTTTGCTTTCTTTCTCTCACCCCGCAGCCCCGAGGCTTCCCTCTCCTGCGCGCGGTCCCGGGACTCCAGCGCTGGAGTCTGCAGGCGCCTCCGGGGCCCGCGGTGGGGCGCGCCCAGAAGCACGCGGTGGCGAGGCCAGAAGAGCCAGGCGGGGACGGGGACTCGGGGTCGCAGGGCTCTGCCGTGTGTGTCCCGAGCGACCCCCCAGGCCCCCTCGGCTACCCCGTGCTCCGGCGCGCTCACCAGCGGCTCCGCCCTTCCAAGCACCCCGGAGGCCGCGACTCGGATCGCACAGAGGCCTTGCCAGGTTCCTCGGGGTGCCCCCGGCCAGTCTGCCGCGTCCTCCCTCCACTTCCGCCTCCCACCCGCTCGCAGCCTCAGTCCTGCCGCGCCTCGCGCTCCCAGTGGCCCCGCACCGTCCTCCTTCCCTCCGACAGCTCCACGGCCCCGGGGGACAGAAGGAAACCGACACAGACCACCTCTCTCCTTTCCTTCTCCCCTTTCCCCTTCACCGCTAGAGGTCAAAACTGCGGCCGCGTTCCCCTCCAACAACCACCTCGGAGCACGCGAAGATGCAGCGTTAAAAATAAAGAACAGAAAAAAATTCAAATCTGGAAACCGCTGTCCCCACCCTTTGAGAGGCGGGGATAGAAGTGCCCGGAGTGCTCGCTGCCCAGGGCGGCTGTCACCGCGAGGCCCTGCGCGGACGCTGCCCGCCGCGGAGAACACACCGGACCCTGCGCACAGGACCCCGACCAAGCGAGCTGGCAACCCAGTCCCCTCCTCGCGCCCCTCCCGGGCCAGCGCAAGAGCCTCCGCGCTGCCCGCCCGCAAGGGTGGGTGGGGAGAGGCAAGGAGTGGAGGAGGAGGTGAAAAAGGAAATGGGGAGCTGGGGATGGGAAGGGAAGGCAGAGAGAAAGAACACCCTTTCCCAGTCTTTCACAACCAGCGAAAGAGAAAAAGAAATCGGCCTGCCGATAGAACACTTTCAGCCTAACCCCATCAATGTAGAATCCTCTCCTGCCGCATCCGCGCACACAACAGCCTCACCGCCGAATGCTCTGCGACAACAGGACCTCCAGTTTGACTTCCATAGAGACTATTGGCGATGCGAGTTTCTATCAGTTCCAGCTGATTTATTAAAATTGTCAAGATACAGACTTCCAGCACAAAAAAAAAAAAAAAACAGGCAATGATGTCGACAGTGCATTGAGTCTGCTTTGCCACCATTTGCTACAAAATATGCAGATGGTCTGTACTTTATTTAGATTATATTGCACAAAATGAGAAACTTTTTAAACTATGTGCCTTTTTTTTTCTTTTTTGCTAAAAATCGAGAATCCAGTTTCAAACCTTCCATCTGGGGCCCCATCCACATCACAGCGTATGAGATACATAAAGTCCTACTATAGTACAGTACATATACAATCTTTAAACTAAGATAACAGCTCTGAGGTCTATATCACCATTTTCAATAAATCTTTACCTACAAATATTGAACAAATCTCTACTATAGCTGTACAAAAAAAAGTTTGCTTTTTTTTTTTTAAACCACAAGGCCTTTAGATGCAAGGATTATTTTAAAATTTTAATCCTTTTTAAACCAGGACATAACGTACCAACATACTTGCATGCTAAAAAACAGAGGAAAAAAAGAAATCAAAAGGGAAGAAGTGCCTGAAAGTCTTACTGAAAAAACACAGCAAGAATGTTCCCTTTTCACTGTACAAAAATACGCCTGAAAATATATTAATTTTTAAAAAAGACTGAGGTCTGTTATGTATCAAAAATGTTTCAATACCTTTTGTACTGAGGTCTAGGCTGTCTGGTATTCAATCAAGGAGGTATAAGGGAACGAGTTACAAAAAAAAAGTTGGCAAGTAGAAATCACATTTGTAAAACCATAAACAATTTGATCTGAAAAGTAAACTCTGATCTTAAGTCAGTTCACAGTTTTTTTTTTTTGTAAGCGTTTGTACAGTCTGCATTTTTTCAAGCTCCCTGCAGTTTTGTTAAGAATCGGATGCATAGAAGACATCAGTTTTCTCCCTCCAAAAAAAAAAAAAAATTAAATTAACAAAAGTTGCAATGGTCCCTTTTTTTTTTTGTTAAAAGAAAAATCACCAGTTCTTTAAGTTCTCTTAAGGAAAAAAAAAAAAAAAACTCCACCAACTCCCTAGAGTAACAGTTGTGCTGCCAAAAGGGTCCTCTGCAGACGTCTTCCAGACTTCAAAGACCGACAAGCTTCAAACAGCGCCTTCCGGAGCGGGTCCTGCCTCCCCTCCCCCGCCCCGCCCCCTCCGCCTTTGTTGCAATCACGAATTTCAGGAAAAAGAAATAGTAATTACAAAAACACATTTTTGTGAAAAAAATCACAACTCCAGACTAGGTATGCAACTACCTTGAGACACGATAAAGGAAGGGAGGGGGACAAAAAAAGGACAGGAAAAATGTTTAAAAACTACTCATTTCACTTTAACTCCACCAAAATTTTCATCATGTTTTCCAATTTCTTCGCGTCACGACATCTTATCAATATCATCAGCATCTTCTTCTCTCCCCTCCACCCTACCACCGCCACCACCACCACCACCACCACCATCATCATCATCATCGCCACCGCTACAACTTCCTCCCAAGGAACCCAGCTCTGCACCCGCCGCCGAGAGAAAGAGCGAGCCGAGGGCGCCGCTTTCAATACGTGAACACCAGGTCGGAGAAGTTCGCCTCCAGCCAGTCCCCGGCGATCATCTCGCTCAGCTCTGGCGTGCAGTAATCGGGGAACTCGAAGTGGGAGCCCAGGCTGCCCTCGCTGAACGAATCCAAATCCTTATCCACCAGCGACAGGGACAGGTTCCCGGCCGCCGCGCCGCCCCCCAGCTGCTGCTCGCTGGCGCTGTGCGCGCTTTGGGAGAAATTCAAGCTCAGGTCGAACATCAGGTCGTCGGCGTCCTCGCCGCCGCTGCCGCTGCTGCTGCCGCCGCTGCTGCTGCTGGACGAGGAGGTGGAGACGGAGCGCGAGGACGCGGGCGAGAGCGCGGGCTGCGCGAGCGGCGGCGGGTGCTGCTTGGTGATGTTCTTGAAGCTGTAGTAGAGGCGGCTGCCGCCCCCGCCGCCCGAGGTGGCGCCGGCCCGCACCTCGTCGTACAGGCTCGCGCCCTCGGGGGACTCGGCCGCGCTGCTCAGCGTGGGGCTGGCCGGCACTTTGGCGACGTTGTAGCGTCTCAGCAGCTGCGGCGGCTGCTGGCCAGGCGGCTGCAGGAGCTGCGGGTGCGGCGGCTCCTCGTCCTCCTCGTCCGGCTCCTGCTTGATCTGCAGCTGCAGCTCGTCGTCGTCGTCGTCGTCGTCGTCGTCCTCGTCCAGGAACACGCACTTGACCGTCTTGCCCGCGCCGCCGCCGCCGCCCGCGCCGCTCACGCGCAGGCTGCCCAGCACGTAGTCGTCGCCCGAGCCCCCGAAGTCCCCGGCCTGGGCCGCCTTGCCCGAGCCCGCCTTGGCGCCGGCGGCCGCCGCGGGGGCCTTGAGCTTGCCGCATTTCTTGCTGGAGCCCTTGGAGGTCTTGGCACCGCCCGCGCCGCCGCCCGCGCTCCCGCCGCCGCCGCCGCCGCCGCCGCCGCCGCCGGCCGCGCTCTTCTCGGGGCTCTGGCTGGCGCTGGGCTTGGCCGAGGGGTCCATTTTGGGCTTTTTCCGGGGCCGGTACTTGTAGTCGGGGTAGTCGGCCATGTGCTTGAGCCGCAGCCGCTCCGCCTCCCGGATGAACGGGATCTTCTCGCTGTCCTTCAGCATTTTCCAGCGCTTGCCCAGCCTCTTGGAGATCTCGGCGTTGTGCATGTCCGGGGACTGCTCCATGATCTTCCTGCGCTCGATCTTGGACCACACCATGAACGCGTTCATCGGCCGCTTGATGTGGCCCGACGCCGTCTTGCACCAGTCTGGGTCGCTCTCGTCCAGGGCCACCGGGCTGCAAGCCATGAATTCGCCCTCCTCCGTGTCCAGCGCCTCCCGGGGCAGGTTGCTCTCCGCTTCCAAGCTCTCCGCCTGCTGCACCATGATCCGCTGCGGGGCTGGACGCTCCAACCCGGGCCGCTGGGTCTCGTGCGGAGGTCCCCCTCCCCCTCCCACCCCTCCACCTTCCTGGGCAAGTTGCAAAGTCCTCGGCACCCCGCTTCCGCGGCTCCCCCCCTCCCCCCCGCCCCCCCTTCCAGGCTGCACACAGCGGCTGCGGTGGCTTCGGCGGCGACGGCCGCCGGCGCGCTGGGAGCTGCGGTCGCAACGGGAGAGGCGGTGGCGACGACGGTCGAGGCAGCCCGGGACCCCTCTCTCCGGCTTGTGGCTCCCACCGCAAGAGCCGGACCCCGAGCTCTCCCAGGCGCGCGCGCTCCTTCTGCAAAAAGTTGAGGTCTCTCTCCCAACTAGTTATCAGGGTGTCATATGGGTGACATCACTCCCCCGGCCAGCCAATGGCTGCGGGCCGGCTCCTCCCACCTCCCGTTATTAACCCGGAGGCCCCGCCCCTCCACCCCGCCCTCCAGGCTGCCGGGCGAAGATGGGGGTGGGGGGAGAGGAGGCATGTCTAGAAATATGTTATTTTTAAAAAATCCGCGTGTGTGCACAGATGCGCCTCTCCCCGGGATGCTCGGGAGCGTCGCGCTGCACCGCGCGGAGCCGGTGGTCTGGGGAGAACCCGGCTGGTCCCGGAGCCGGCGCGGACCCAGGACCCGGTCCCGGGAGAGGCCCCGCGCGCCTTTGTGCCCTGTCCCCGGGAGGCCCGACGGCGACCGCGGACGGGGCGCGCTCACTCCCCGCGTGCACACACTCGGGCACGCGCCAAACCTGAGGCGGCGGCCTCGACCGGGCTCCGGGTCCGCGGCGCCCCGCCCGCCCCGGTGTGGGAGCATCTGCTCCCCGGCGCGCCCCCCGCGGGGCTCCGCCACTCCCCAGCGCCCCGGCCCCGAGCCCTCCCGAGAGGCCCGCGGCGGCCCAGGCCGACGGAAGGTGGCGCTTGAAGACAACAACCTTCCCGGCACGTGGGCTCTGCTCTCCTTTTCCCTTTCTCCCTTTTTGTAAGGCAGAGAAATCAATTTAAAGCTCGAGAGGCGGTGAGCTCCCTCCCCCGTTTGCATTTTTCTGTTTTGTCCTTTTTCTCCGTCTGTTTTCCCTCCCTGGTGGTGTTTGGGGACGCGGCGGTGCGGGTTGGGCTGCGCCGCGCCCCCGAACGCCCCGCCCCGGGCGGGGGCCGGAGTAACGGTCTGCGGGGCCCTCGGGTTCGAGCTGGCCACTCCCAGGGCGGGCTCCGGAGCGGGTCCGGGTCCCGAAGGCTCCTGCACGCCCGCCCCCAGCCCGGCGGCCCCCTCCCTCCTCCCTCGCCCCGCCCCTCCTCCGCTCCCTTCTCCTTCCCCGGCCTCCTCTTCCTCTTTGTCCTTCCCCTTCCTCGGTCGCCAGCGCCTCCCCGGCAGCCTCGTCCTGAAACCGTGCAATCGTGAGCTAGGAGCCTTCTGGGTCACTCGTAAACCAAAGAGGAAAGAAGGTGCATGCGGGTTTCCCGTCCAGATCCGTCCCTTGGAGGTGGGAAGGTGGGCGGCGGCCGGGGGCGCGCGGGGCTCGCCGAGCAGCCCAGGACCCTGGCGATCGCGCCGTGTTCATCTCCTTTGTGTGTCTTTACTGAGTCCCCGTTACCTCTACGAATATTCTGGGGGCAGTTGAAAACCGCCGCTTTCTAGGTCCTGTCTTTCTCCATCCTCGCCTTCTCCACACCCCACAGCGCTGCGTATCTGGGAACTCTGAGCAGTTCCTATGACACTGCTCGGTTCCCTTCTCCAGAGAAATCTGCTGTGGAGGACTGGGAACGTTATCCACATCTGCTTCCTTTCAGGTGCCCTTCCTGCAAATAATACTACCTTCCTTAAATATTGGAGCTTCTCTGAGGACTCTGATATCATGAAATAATACCATGTTTTTCTGAGATCATTATTTGAAAAAATTACCGCCATCGCTATAACCCATACCTGCCCCCCCACCCACCGTCCCACTCATCCTAAAGAAAAACACTGCATCGAATACTTGGAATGTTCAGATCAATTTACATCTTGATAATGCCGGCAATTCATTCCTTTCAGGACCATAGGAACCAAAAGAATTTACAGTCACTCATACTAGGTGACTTGACGTCTGGAGATACAGAAAATCCAAGGCAGTGTGTGAAAATTCATCTTCACTCCCTCGAGTCGAGCACTGTCTTGTTTTTCTCTTCCCTTACACGGTTCCCAGCTATTGGGAACACCACGCGAGAGAGGGTGGGGTGGAGTGCAAAGTGGACCTACACCTCTCTCCCCACAGCGGCGGGACAAACCCACTCTAGAGAGAGGCATTGAGATATTTTAGCTCAGTTCATTATTTGCTTGCAAAGTGTGAGGGCACCTACCATTTTGGCCTCTAAAAGAAAATCTATTTGAAAATCTTTGGCAAATTCCATATTTACTTGCTATCTTTATGCTATAGCAAAAAACTATGCTTAGCTTTAAAATGAGAAGGATCTGAGTGTAGTAGGAGTGAAAAATAATAGATTTTATTCTCACAGTGCTGCGATCTTTTTGAGGAAATAAAGTTAAAATCTGCTCTTTCAAACACATGTAATTTCTGTTCAAGGAAACACGGGCCATTTGTTGGAGAAGATAAAGCAAAGACTGGGGTTGCTACAGCTGGCAGTGAAGGCGGGCACTACAGCCATTCTTCCCTGTAATACAGAAGAGGCTGGCAGTTTTCACAAAAGATTAACTAGATGGCTATTTTGTAGCTGCCACCCCACATATTTAATATTGTTAGATGTAGTGGTGTGAGGCATGAGAAAAATAATAATCTGTATACTTTCTTTTTTTTTGCTCCCTAAGGGAAAATTTTTAAATAAGTATAACATTAAAAAAATATGGGAACATGTTTGAGAGTACGCATGCTTCTCACCGAAATAATAGTTACTTCTGAAAACAGATGTTTGCCACATCAACTTTAACCAACTATTGAGAGGAATTTTAGGCTTCTAAATGGAAAATATGGCTTAATAATTCACCTCTTGAAAGTCTAATTTAGTAAAATGGAAACATATCTGCTATTTTTTAAACCACTGAATGCACATAATTCATTGGTTATCTTTTTAGCACCAATATTCACTTTTGTGTGTCTGTCTACGTATGAATACCTATTTACAAGCAAGATATATAGTTTTTCCATTGATCATAAACATTGTTGGATCCATAGTGTTCAGAATTTGAAGTCACATTTGATTAGAGTCACAAATGACTGTATTTTATGGTTATTATCTTTTCATAATTCCATCTTTACAAAGAAAACTTCTCTTAATAGGACTATTACATAAGGAGATAAGGTATTTCACAATATCTCTAAAAATTATAACACAGCCAGAAAAAGAAGTGTCCCTTTTTCTTAGGAAAGAAGCATTTTTCTAAGCAAATAATATGCTAAAAATACCACTGGGTAAATATTTGACTCATTTGATTGATTGAACACCATTTTTAGAAGCATTCCAAACACAGGCATTTCCCATCTCTGAAATGAAGGAAGGGTGCTTTCCCTTTTTCTCCCCTTACCTATTCTCCTGAAATGAGTTCACTTATCGTTGTTCAGCTTTATCTATTTATCTCAGCTTCAGCCCTAAATCCTGAATTTGGATCTGAATATCTTCCATCTACCTGGTCATTCCTTCTTAAATGCTCCTCAGACCTGGTAATGAGTATAGATTGAACAACCTTACCCGAACGAACACACACACACAAACACATCCCCAATGAACCAGGGAATGCTGTAACCCTGTTTGATTCATCAAACATGCTTCCATAGCTAAAATAATGTTGTTAATCTTTTCACTGATTTATTCTGTGAATTACCCCACTAGAGAGTGTGATCCATTGAAACAGAGCAGTTGGGCAGTATAGCACAGGGCAGCGGCTTTGAAATTTATTTTGATCATGACCTATTTTATAAAACACCTTTTTACATCATGACCCAGTACTCAAGCTATACACATATAAAGCAGAAACCGAAGTGTCACAAATCAATCTTTCTCTTTTATGTGCAATTCATGCTATATTTTTATTCTTTTCTATTCCATTCCATTTATTTAAATGCCAGTTATAACCCACTGAATTGCACTGTTAATGAGGCGCCATTGAAGTTTGAGAACCAGCAGCTTAGATGTTCAGTGTGCGGCTCTGAAGTATTCTGCCTTGGATTGAAAATTCTGGTTCCAATATCTTTTCTCCCCCGGCCCCATGGCTCTCATCATGTACCCCTTGACTTTTAGTTATCAATGCCTAGAGAATTCCACAAACCTGCTGCCTCCAAAATTCATATCTTTTTAAAATTATTTATGTGAGAGATATATTCTATTTTTTAAAATGGACCTTATTGTTTAGAGCAGTTGTAGGTTCACAGAAAAGATGAATGGGAAGTAGAGAGCCTTCCACATGCTCTCTGTCCTCACACGTACACAGCCACCCCCGCTATCAATAGGCACCACCACAGTGTATGTTTGTTAGGATCAGTGGACCCGCATCGACACCTCATAATCATCCGATGTGAATAGTTCACATTAGGGTTCACTCTTGGTGTTGTACATTCTGTGGATTTGGATAAATGCATCATGGCAGGTCTCTGTCATTATAGTGTCATGCAGATTATTTTCATGGCCCTAAGCGTCTGTGCTCCACCCACCTATTCATCCTTCACCCTCCCAACCCCTGGCACCAACTGATTATTTTACCATGGCAATAGTTTTGTCTTTTCCAGAATGTCGAATATATGGAACCATACAGCGTGTAGCTTTTTCAGATTGGTTTCCTTAACCGTATGCATCTTATGTTCTTCCATGTCTTTTTATGGCTTAATAGCTCATTTCTTTTTGGCAATAAATAACATTCCATTGTCTGAATATACCACAGCTTATCCATTCTTCTGCCGAAGGACACTATGGTTGCTTCCATGTTTTGGCGATTAGGAATAAAATCTTGTATAAACAACCCGTGCAGGTGTTTGTGTAGATGTAAGTGTTCAACTTGCTTGGGTAAATACCGAAGAGTGAGACTGGTCTGTCGTGTGGTAAGAGGTTGCATAATTTCATAGGAAACTTTCAAACCGTCCAAAGTGGCCATGCCATTTTGCATTCCCAACAGCAATGAATGAGAGTTTCTACTGTTCTACATCTGTGCCAGAATTTGGCGTTGTCACTGTTTTCGATTTAGCTATAGCCAGTCTACTAGGTGTGAAGTGCTATCTCATTTTTGTTTTAATTTACATTTCCCTAGTGGCATATGAGATGGACTATTTTTTCAGACATTTACTTGCCCTCTGTATATCTTCTTTGGTGATATGTCTCTTCAGGTTTTCAGCCCATTTTTTAATCAGGTTTTTCATGTGCTTGTTGCTAAGCTGTAAGATTTCTTTGTATATTGTGGATGACAGTCCTTTATCAGACATATTTTTTGCAAATAACTTCTCCCAGTCTGTGGCTTGCTTTCTCATTCTCTTGATAGTGGTGTCTTTTACACAAGTTGTTTAACTTTTCCAGTGCCTTCATTTTCCAGTCTATAAAATAGGATACTAGTAACCATTCCATTATGTGCACACATGCATGCACACACACACACATGCACGCACACACACACACACACACGTGCACGTGCGCACGCACACACACACGCAGACGCAGGGTCCAGGTTCTGCTTTATTTGTTATAATTGTTAGAATGATTAAATACATAGAAAGTGCTTAGAACAGTGCTGAACGCAATAGGATGTTTATAAATGTTGTCTTTATTATTTTAATATTTCTTCTGTGACTGGAAGAGTTCCTGGCATATCATTACTATTGTGTAAATTATTACTATATGAAGGCATTTTTATATTTGCTCACATACCCCAGTAAGCTCAGTCAGTTCTCCTACCCCAGTCACTCCTGAGTTCTCTTCTTCCTGCTTGTTTGAAGCATCATACATCGGTGTTTGAAGCGTAAGTGTGTACGGGTAGGCTTTCCCGTGTTTCCTCTATGCTCTACAAATGTTTTAGCGATGGACGTCAGAATGATCTCCCTGTCCCACTCTGCAGACAGACTATTCATTCCAACGTGCAACGTGGACCATGGCACTTGCCAACACCATGCTCATGAAGCTCTTCACCATTCGGACAAAATCCACTTCCCTTTGCAATGCAAGCAAGGCACGGTTCTTTTCTTTCTGCCTCTCTAGTTTCATCTTTTTCACAATTAAGGAAAACACAGAGGATCAGCAGGGCAGGATAGCACAGGTCAGGGGCTTCCTAACGTATTCTGACTGTGACCTGACACATGAAATGGATTTTTATATCATGACCCAGCACACAAATGAACACACACGCACACATACAGAGAATAGACGCAGTGTAACATTGGAGCTACAAGAGGGATGTTTGTGGTTTCCTATCACACTGTTTCACATGTTCACACTGTGCTGTTAACCAGGCATTTGCTAGAACCTCATACCTTTTGCAGTTTAAACACACCTTATTTTCATTAAAAACATATTTATTCAACCTTTTTTAGTGGGAGGAACAAGCTCCAGAACAGACATTTAATTGGACAACTCAGGGATTTTTTAAATGAAGAAGTTAAATAATTTCCCCCCAAACAGTTCTTTTTCTTGTTGAGCAAGAGAAGAAAAAACACTCTTACCCAGTGTGGCCTGGTCTTGCAGCTGCCATGGTTCAAAAAAGACAGCAGGGGACTTCAGGGGCCGGGGTGGGGAGATGGCCCCTGCACATTGTACCATCCTCTCCATCTAAATCAAAGAGAGGCAGCGCCTGCACCAGCACTGGAGTGCACGTCTTAGAGTTGCAGCCTACACACCGAGGGAGGGGGCAGGGTCTCCTGGAGGCATTGTTCCCTTTATGTCAGGATCTTTGTCTTATACACCGAAGACCTGTATGGTTCTGAATGTGTGACTGTAAATGTGTATGTGTGTGTTTGGGACTGTAATATAGAAAGGAATGGATAATCAATTTTGAAAGCACAATTTTAAAATTTGCCAAATCTGATTTCTTCAAACACCGCTATTATCCTGATTTGTTTGTCTTAATCACTTCTTAGCTAGAGAAAACCTCCATGTGAATAGCTATGAATGTGTCATTGTTTTCGATGATGCAGACCAAGAGGGGACAGGGAGGCTGGTAACTCAGGGAAACACATGTCCTGTGGATTTCTGGGATTTTATGAGTACAACTGCAGGAGGAGGGTGGCTGTGCATAGGCCTTGCCGGGAACGGGGATCATTGGCTTTGTCAGGGGCAGCGTGTCCCCTCCACCTTGATAGGGTGAGGGAAAGCCCTAGCCAGAACTCTTTCTAGATCACCAAGCTGTGTGGCCAGGTTCCTTTACCCTCTCCCTGAGACCCATGAGCCCTGTAATCAACTAAATTTTGCTGTAATTGATCCTTGAACTTAGGTGTCTGCTGATGTTTTTCTTTCTGGCCCTCCATGCATCAATAGCTCTTTCTGTACTCTGTCTCTGCCTGTCAGCTTTGAAAACTCTTACATTATTTGTGTTATCCCAAATAACATAAAGTATAGGCAGAGATGTGTGATGCACAAGCAGTTATTAAATTCTAAGTAAGGGTAGCACTAACAAGAGACCTTTCCTTGGAGAGGGCGTTCACTAAAAATTCTACCAATCTGTAATCATCATTAGAGTAGAGATTAGCTGCTGTGCAAAATTGAAGGGCATTTCCAGACAGGGGGAGGGGGGAGGCTGGATGGCAAGAGGACCCAGGCCTCTACTGAGAGGTGAGTAGCACCTTAGAGAGACACACCTGGGAGAGAAGTGGGGTCTGAGCCAGGGAGACTCTGTCTCTTGCCCCCATCCTAACATAATTCAGCCATGTGATCTTAGAAACAGGGGCTGATCACCTTGGGGCTTAAAATCCTCACCGATAGCCTACCAACCTTTTGGACTAGATGGCTTCCAAGGTCATTTCTGCTCTTAACATTTTTTAGCTTTCCCAGGAAGAAAAATGTCACTTCTACAGAATCATAAACTAGGGAAAATTATTTTTGTTTCATTCTCTTAAGTCTGTTGGTTCACTATAGTTTAAAATATAAGTAATTGTGACTTTGGTACTTCATGGTATTTATTACTTTTTATTCCTCCATTTAAAGGCAGCACCACATATTTCCCATAGAAATCTGGAATGTATGAAAAGCACATAAAGCAATCCAAGTTGCCTGCAGATGTCCACAGCCTACTTCAGTCCCAGTGCTGCTCTCTTAACCTGGGTTAGTATCAGATTCCTCGTTATATTTTTCTCCCACAGCAGCAGATAGTCAATGTTATGATAAAGATCAACACTATTTTCCTTTGGTCTTGAGCACCATTTGCATCTGTACTTGGATGTGTAAATGGTGCATTTAACAGGCTAGATGAAGTGAGGTGTGAACAGGACACAGCTCTGTGATCCTCTTCCCACCCGCCCAGAGATCCTCTCTCACATCTAGCTCGGGCCCACTGTGAGTTAGATGCAGTTCTGGTGTTTTACACTCCTGGCTCCCAGTCCTGCCTTCTTGCTGCTGGGGAAGGAAGGGAGGGAAGGGTTTCAAAGAGGAAGGGCAAAGGTCTTCCTTCACGTAGCTGATGCTGTGTGCCTCTCGCTTGGCTGCTGAACACCCCTTGACATACCAGGATTCCACCTCTGGGCACCCTTGGAGGGTCATTATAAAAATGAACCCATCACAGCAGGACTATTTTCTCTGCTGCGGGGGAATGCTGTCTCCAGATGACCCCTTGGGGGTTCCACTTTGAATGGCCTTCCTAAGTGTAAATGCCCTTGATATCATCACTTGCAACACAGCCTGCTCTGACAGGGACCTTCCAGGGTGACTGTGCTTCACCTCCTTCCACCACATGCCTGTGCTTCAGGGGCATATCCGGAGTGTGTTTCTGACTTGCCCACCTGACTGTGGGAGAGCCCACAGCCCACTCTCCTTCCAGGGTGGCTCTGGCCAGGCCCCAGCCTCCGTGTGTTCGGGTGAGAGTCTTGCTCCAGTCTCGGTGTGCCCCAGTCTGCTCTGAACTCCCTCCAAAGTGGAAAATCCACAGCTTGGTGCTGACCAGTCTTGACTCCTAGACAAAGTCCCCAAGAGTGGGTGATGGGGCGATGAAAGGGTCGGAGGACCGGAGGGCAGATAATCTCGCCGGAGAAGATTCTTCGGAAGTCTGAAATCGAATGGAATTTTTCCTGTTAGGTTTGGGACTTGTTTGGGACTTGTGATTCTTTTTTTCTTCTATTTTCCTATCTATGGAATGGAAATATCTGTTCTATGCCTGTTCCATTATTGCATTTTAGAAGCAGAGAATGTTGTCTGTTTTCATAGATCCACAGCTGAAAGAGAATTTTGCTTAAGGATGAATTGAACTCTGAATTGTACCCATATTTGATGAGATACTTACATGAGATTTTGGACTTAGGGTTGACGGTGGAGTGTATTCGGGCTTTTGGAGATGTTGGGATGTGGTGAATATATTTTTCATGTGAGAATGACATGAGTCTTTAAGGGTTAGAGAATGGGATATTATGAGTTGAATTATGTTTCTCAAATACTTTGAAGTGTAACCCCCGAGTATCTCAGAGTGGGACCTTATTTGGAGCTAGGTCCTTTGCAGATGACCAAGTTAAAACAAGGCAGATGGGGTGGGTCCAAACCCAGTGTAAAAGTGGAAATGGGTCTGACGCAGTGGTGCACACTTGCAGTCCCAGCACTTGGGAGGCTGAGGTGGGAGGATCACTTGAGCTCAGAAGTTAGAGACCAGCCTGGGCAGCATGGCAAAAACCCATTTCTACTAAAAATTACACCCTTCCCCACACACACATACAAATCAGCCAAGCGTGGTGATGTAGGTTTGTCTTCCCAGCTAACAGGAGGCTGAAATGGGAGGATCTCTGGAGCTGGGGAGGGTGGGGTTGCAGTTAGCTGAGATGTCACCAGTGCACTCCAGCCTGGGCAACAGAGCAAGACCGTCTCAATTAAAAAAATAATGTGGAAATGTAGACACAGAGAGCCAGGCATGGAAGGAAGATGACGTAAAGAGATCGAAGATGGCCACTAATAAGCCCAGGCGACAGGCCTGGTCCATGTCCTCCCTCATAGCCCCAGGAGGCACCAGCCCTCGAAACACTGCAATCTCACACTCCAGAACTGTGAAAGAATATGTTTATTTTGCTTAAACCACCCAGTGTGTGTTAATTGATTACTGCAGCCCTAGCAAACTAATACAGAGAAGAAGCTCCAAAACCGTAGACCTCCCGTTTTTTTCACATACTTTTTAATGTTTTTGGATTTCTAAATTTTGGCAGGTACATAGTAGGTGTTTACATCAATGGGGTACATGAGATGCTTTGATGCAGTCGTACAATGCATAGTAATCACATCAGGGTAAATAGAGTGTCTATCACCTGAAGCACAGCTCACTTCTTTGGGTCAAGAACATTTCAATTCCACTCCTTTAGTTATTTAAAAATGTATAACAAGTTACTGTTGACTGTCATCGCCCTGTTGTGCTGTCAAACACTGGCTCTTAATAGTTATTTCTAACTGTATTTTTGTGCTCATTAACCATCTCCACTCTCCCCTACCCCTGCTTCCTGGTAACTTAGTTAGAAGGATGGGATAATTACCAGAGGCTACCGTTCCCAGCATCTGCTAACTATCCTTCTACCTTCTAGCTCCCTGAGTTCCACTGTTTTAATATTTAGCTCCAATAAATGAGCGAGAACATGTGAAATTTGTCTTTTTATGCCGGGCTTATTTCATCTAACATAACATTCTCCAGTTCCGTCCATGTTGCTGCAAAAGACACGATTCCATTCTTTTTTTATGACTGTACAGTATTCCATAGTGTATATGCACATTTTCTTTTCCCATTTGTCTGTTGATGGACACTTAGGTTGATTCCAAATGTAGGCTTTCATGAATAGTCCCTCTTTCACAGGCAATAAGTCACTGATAGATGTGGATGAGGGAAGGTCCAGTGACCACACACGTAGCAGGATTTCATTGCTCTGCATATAGTGGTCACAGATTCAAAATGCATAGGCACTGCGTTCTCCCTTTTGGCTTTGGGACACAGGCAACATTCTGTGAGAAACCAGAGTACAATTTATCATCTTATTCAGGTCAAAGGTGATAACTTCATTAACTTAAGTAAGGAGGAGCTGTAAAGTGTGTGTTGAGGGGATATGTCTCACTTTCTTCTCTTAGTTCAACCATTGTGGAAGACAGTGTGTCGACTCCTTGAAGACCTAAAGACAGAAATACTATTAGACCCAGCAATCTCATTACTGGGTATATACCCAAAGGAATATAAATCAATCTATGATAAAGACACATGGACTTGTGCGTTCACTGCAGCACTACTCTCAATGGCAAAGGCATCAGTGATGGGTTGTATAAAGATAATGTGGTACATACACACCATAGAACACCATACAACCATGAAAAGTGAGATCATGTTCTTTGCAGGGACATGGTGGGAGCTGGAGGCCATTGACCTTAGCAAACGAATGCAGGAGTCCAAAAGCAAGTACATGCTCCCATTCGTAAGTGGGAGCTAAATGAGGAGAACACATGAACTCACAGAGGGGAACAACACACACTGGGGCCTGTTGGAGGACGGAGGGTGGGATGAGGTAGAGAATCCGGAAAAATAACTAATGAGTGCTAGGCTTAATACCTGGGTGATAAAATCATCTGTACACTAAACCCCACAAGAGTTTACCTGTGTAACAAACCTGCACATGCAGTCCTGAACTTAAAATAAAAAGTTCCAAAAAGAAAAAAGGACAGAAAGACTTGCTTCAGTGCTAAGATGCTGTGATGCAGTGAAGTTCCTCTAGCCCATTCCCTGGTGTATTTTGCAGGCAGCAAGAGCTGACAAATGCAAGAAAATGCGTAGTTCACCAACATTGTCATCGTCATTACTGTGGATGTTAGACATGGAATTATAAAATGATATTAGGGCTGAAAGGAAGCCTTTGCTATGGAGTGTGAGTTTTCCTAAAGGTGGAGGCATGCGTTGTTCTTCTGCGTCTACCCCGAGGTAAGCTAAGTGCTGGATACTGTGCAGGCATTCACTAGTGCTTGGTTAAATGAAAACACTGAGACATGAAGACAGGAAGAAGAAAACCTAAGGTTAAAGTCACTTTGAGTGAGTGGGAAGAAAAGGAAAAAAAAGACTTAAGAGAGAGAAAGGAACACAGCCTCTCCCCCTTCTCTGTCTCACTGTTCTATTCCTGCCTTGTATGGTGACCGTGCTCGTTGCCCAGGCCACTGTACCGGGTATCTCAATACTACTCTTCACCTGGAATTTAGTTGTTATTTTCCTGTGACATGCAGTGTGGTGCTTTCAATATCTTAGCAGCATTTCAGTGAATCCACTCTTTCAGGCTTTTTCCCTCTTGCATGGGCCTATGGGGTTGGTCCAGAAGAAAATCTAGTGTAACACAAAATGTATTGTACTTAGATGTGTTTATATATTTTCCAACGACAGAACTTCAGCACCTTGGATCTCTTTCCTTTAGAAGAAGTTTACCAAGGAGGTTTTCTCAACAATCAGGAAATGAGATTTCTGGGAGACCCTGAAACCCGCAAAATAGACGCAAATGTATGTATTAAAACGTGTAATTATAGAATTCGAAAGAATTTCTGGGACCTTGATGGTGGTCAGTTTGAGGACATCTCACAGCACACATGACTCTCTGTGTGATGGGCAGATGCATCCTGGATGAGTCTGAATCAGCTGGAGAGGGATGTAGGGCCGCCTGACAGCCTCCAGCCTCCACCCTCCACGTCAGTGTGCTCCCAGAGCCAGGGGATGAATAGACCCCTGACCTAATGCAGGGTAGCACTCCTTACCTTGGAGAGGCAATAGTTACAATTTCTTCTGAGTTTTAAAGTATCTTTTAGCATTCTCCAAAGCTAGGTACAGTTTTCCTTCATTTCTCTCATTCCAGCTCTTGGAGGAGTTATATCGCTTGCTCATGCACATTTGATGTTCTTCCCAGGATTTAACTCTGCCTGTCCTAATACCATGTAACATGTCTCTATTTCACCTCTTATAACCAGAGGGCAAGGAGATGGCTAACAGCATTCTGGGTAAATAAATGAGCAGAAGTGAAATATTACTGTGCCTATTTTTGCTTCGAACTGTGAAGAATAGGACCTGAGCTGTAAAAGGAAAGGTATTTATAGTATTTCCTGGTCATACATTTCCTTGCACAAGTACCTCAGCTGGAGCTTGTTGACCATGTTAATGCTGATTGCAACAACTCTGTAGAACAATATGCCCCATACAAAAATGGCTAGAGAGCTCTTCTGTACTACATATTGAATATCAAACATGATAGGTAGAAACACTCCTACTCCACCGACATAGTGTACACTTGATTATATTTTCCAGAAACACAAATATGAGAACTATACAAACTGCCCTCACACAAAGAACTGATCTGCCTTAAATCTAAAGACAATGCATGGTCACTAGGTTGCTTATTTCAGAAAGAAGCAGACTACACAATCTTTTTACAATATTCTTAATGAACCAGTAAGACACAATTGGAGAACATAAACACTGATTTTTTTTTGCATTTGATAGTGACCAAATTACAGGCCAATTTTCATGCACTTTGTACTCTGAAACATACAGGTACACTATGTATTTAGTATGCTGAATTTTCTCAGAAGTTTATGGGTCAGAACCTTCATTCGTCATTAAGAAAATGGCTCAGTACCTCCTACTTACATCTGAACATATTGTGAGGTTGAAAATAGGATACAAAAATATTTTATGAAGCTTCTGTGTGCTTATAAGCCATGTTTACAAAAATAGACCAAGACACTTTGGTAACTGTGGTAGAACCCAGGAAAGAAAGCATTTTGGCCATTTCTTCCAGAGACATGAGTATTTTTTTTTTATTAGAGATATTTGAATATTTCTGGAAACTAGAGGTGGAAAGGAAGGAGAAAAAACTTCAATGCTATTATCGCTTTGGAAATATTTTCTGGACAGGCTAGGGGCCCAGTTGCAAATAAGACATGGAGTTCTAACAGCATGGAATTTTTCTAGCAGCAATAATTGCCAGTGTGCCCCCCTCGCCATGCAGGGAGTGGAAGGGGTTGATGCGAGGCCAGCGGGGAACAGTGTTGGCGTGGCTGTCTCTGCTATGTGCGCTGCCTAAGCCACGCCCATTTTGCTCCCTGTCCCGTTTATGTTACTTGTAAAGTTCTACAATTTCAGCTATATTGGGAGTTGAGAGAAAATACAGGAATCAATAAATACAGTAAATACAGAATACCTCACAGAAGATGAATATTGTCCTTCAGCGTCTGTGGTCACTTCTACCTTTAACTCAAGTTGGAGTTGGAAGAAAAGCGATGTGACTCCAAACTTCACAGTCCAAACAAACCCCCGTCTCAGACAAACAAGGCTTTCTCCTCCACCGGCACGTCAGCCGAGGGAGTGCTGCGGCATTGCTGTCGCCAGGGACTCACTCAGTGTATTTGATATACCTGTTTTTGTCTATAAAGCACGTGATGATGAGAAGACCGTGTGCAGATCCTAAATCAGATGCTCACCGCAGGCTTGGACTTGCTGTTGGAAGTCGTGCATGTGGAGGTCTCCTGCTCAAACTACTAGGACAAAATGACCACTTTCCCTTACGAGATACAGTTTCTACTGATTTTTACAATTCCGTTAAGAGTCAGGCGGGCAAAATGGCTCACACCTGTAATCCCAGTACTTTGGAAGGTGGAGGCGGGTGGATCACGAGGTCAGGAGTTCGAGACCAGCCTTACCAACATGGTGAAATCCCGTTTCTACTAAAAATACAAAAATTAGCTGGGCACAGTGGCGTGTGCCTGTAATTCCAGCAACTCAGGAGGTTGAGGCAGGCGAATGACTTGAACCTGGGAGACAGAGGTTGCAGTGAGCCAAGATTGTGCCACTGTACTCCAGCCTGAGTGACAGAGCAAAACTCCATCCCAGAAAAAAGAAAGAAAGAAAGAAAGAGTCAATCTTGTTTGTAATGGGTTCAACCCTGCCTAATATCATCCCAATTGGACTTGTTCAAGAATCTAGGATATTTTGACTATTTAAATCATGTTCCAACATTAAATTAGAAAAGAGAGCCATTTATCTGTTTAATACATTACAAATAGATTATTTCAGAACACTATATGTCTTGGTATTTTCTGATAGGGAGTATTAATATCCTTTAATCATTCATTCACTTATTTATTTGTTAAATAAATGCTCATTAAACTTGTGTTCTGCCCCAGCCACCATGTTCAGATAATTAGTGAAAAACATGGATTCTACTTCATTTCAACCCATATTTAATGGGCACATATTTAATGGGCACAGACAGACAGACAGACATTGGTTTTGGTGCTGGGGACATAAAAGAGAAATCTCAGAATTCTTGCCCTCACAGAACTCATAATACCATTGGGCAAAACACATGCACATGTAGGACATGTTAAACTGGAATATAGCTAGTAGAAAGAAATACTCTAGAGGTATTTTACAATAACTTCATTTATGAATTACTTCAAAGTGTTTTCCACTATGGCTGGGCAAAGAGAGATATACTTTGATAGGAAATGTACTTGATATTTTTTACTTTCCCACTTTTTTGTTTTCTTTAAAAAGAATTGTTTCTTTAGAGATGGGGTCTCACTATGTTGCCCAGGCTGACTTTAAACTCCTGAAGCTAAAGCCAACCTCCAGCCTCAGCCTCCCAAGCAGCCGGGCTACAGGCAGGTGCCCCTGCACCCACACAGCCTCCTTTTCTTCCTCGAAGTAAAAAGAAAATAATCTCAGCTCAACTCCAGGCACCATTTGTCCTAATGTCTTTTCTGACAGCCTGTGTCCAAGAATCGTGAAGTAACAAAAGTGCACCAGAGACAAAGTAGCATCCCAAAGGTGTCATTACTTTTTATGGCAGTTGACCTTGGGAAGGTGATATAATTGCCTTGAGACTCTTTCTCTATAAAATCAGAGTGATAAAATCTTCATTGTCTTTCTCTAGATTTACATAAAGACCTAGATGAAGACTGCTTGTAAGAGTATTGTACAGCGTAACACAGAAAATGCAAGGAATTACTATTTGTTCCTTAATTTTCAAAAGATGCTTAAATATATATGATCAGCATGTGTGTGTCTGCATGTTTTTAAATGGGCAGCAAGAAAATTTAAGACCCAGATTGGGAAATGTTTGTGCACAAATCCCATACCAATACATATGTTTTTAAAAAGTAGAATGAATTTTTCAGTGCATCTTAATGAATTTGAGTATATCAGCACTGCTCCCCAACCCCTGCCCTTCTTTTTTGAGAGAGAATCTCACTCTGTCACAAAGGCTGGAGGGCAGTGGCACAGATACAGCCCACTGCAGACTCGATCTCCTGAACTCCAGCAATTCTACTGCCTCAGCCTCCTATTTAGCTGGGACCACAGGTGTGCGCCATCACGCCCAGCTAGTTTGTGTGTGTGTGTGTGTGTGTGTGTGTGTGTGTAGAGAGAGAGAGGCTCTTGCTATGTTATGCAGGCTGATCTTCAACTCCTGAGCTCAAGAGATCCTCCCCAGGCCAGCTTTTGAACAAGTAAGGTGACTAGTTTGTTTTATTTTGATACAGTGGCAAGCATGGTGGAAGATTTTTTTGCTCTTTCTTGAAGTTTTTAACAGTAACGTTCAAGAAGGATTCAGCAGAGTTATCCCAAATTAAAGATTTCCTGAAGTAGGATAGATTGGGGTAGGATTAGGTGGGGGTGAGATCTGGGAAAGTGAGTACCATTTTGCAGATCATTTGAATTACTGGATTGATACTGTATCCAGAACTGTCGCACTTACTTTCCCACGTTTGGAGTATCCACATCTCAAGTTTGGCAGACGTTTGCTTTTCGGCAGTGTCATTAGTCTGATTAATCTCTCCTATTTCCGCTGTCATATACTAATGTATGTCCGGAGGAATTGCAGTGTTTTCACCTGCTGTCTAATCCAAATCAACAAAACAAAACCTTCTTTTCTGCCATCTGAGTAATTTTTTCTTTAAAGAGAATCGTCAAAGAACTAACACTTGTCAGCGTGTTGGTGATCATGTAAGAGCAAATCCCAGGCATTTATTTCCTAGGAATGTAACTCATGCATTCCTTCAACTACACTCGCATGACCCAACAGCTCATAGAAAGTAAGAGTAGCTCTTTAGGTTAAATACTCAAGGGAGATCTCTGTGGGACATATAACTGGTGTTTAATGTTTGGACAATACTTGAGAAAGAAAGGAAGAAAGAAAGAAAGAAAGAAAGGGGGAAGGAAGGAAGGGAGGGAAAGAGGGAGAAAGAAGAAAGAAAAAGAAAAAAGAGAAATAAAGAAAAAAGGAAGGAAGGAAAGAAGGAAGGAAGGGAAAGAAAGAAAAGAGAAAGAAAGAGAAAGAAAAGGAAGAAAAAGGGAAGGAAAGACGGAAGGAAGGAGGAAAAGAAAGAAGGCTGTACTACTGTGAGTTACTACTCAAGTATAGATCTTTATGCTAATTATTCCACATGTCATTCAGGATGACCCATTTTGGAGCGAATGAGTTTTAAAAATCACAGGGATTTCAGTGGCTAAAATGAACACACACACACAAACACACACACACACACGCACCCACAATCCGAGAGGGAACTGTCACTGACATGAGAAAAAGGCTTTTAACAGCTCTTTCATAAAACACACACACTGCCGTCATTTTACCTTCTTTTTTTCTTTTTCTTTTTTTTCTTTTTATTGCGTTTTAGGTTTTGGGGTACACGTGCAGAACATGCAAGATAGTTGCATAGGTACACACGTGGCAGTGTGTTTTGCTGCCTTCTGCCCCTTCACCCACATTTGGCATTTCTCCCCATGCCATCCCTCCCCCGCTCCCCCCCGCTGTCCCTCCCCTGTTTCCCCCAATAGACCCCAGTGTGTAGTACTCCCTTCCCTGTGTCCACGTGTTCTCATTGTTCATCACAAAACTCCACAGCTTCTGCACGCAAAAGAAACAGTCATTTTACCTTCTGTACAGAAAAGCCGACTGTTTTTCAGCGCAACTGTAAAGTGTGTGTGTGTTCACTTCAGCCACAGAAATCCCTGTGATTTTTAAAACCCATTGGCAGGCCAGGGTGCGTCCTCCCAAGACGCATGGCCAGGAGTCCCTGCGGCGCCTTCGCGTCCACCTGGGGCTTCCCGTCCTGCTCAGGACGCAGCCCGGTCCAGGCAGTCATGACCCCTCTGTCCCCACCCGGACCCTCTGCTTTTGGCTCAGCTGCTCTTTGACACAACGGCGCTCCCCCTTCTCGGAAAGGGCTCACCGGGCCCCCAGCCACCTGCCTGGACCACAGCTCTCTGGAGACCCCGTTTATTAAGCTGCTGCCGCCGCGTCTGGCTTTCCTTCTGCCAGCTGCCTCCTCCCCCAGAGAGCCTCGGACGCCCAGTGCAGCAGCCTCGCCACCTGCGGTGCCATCCTCCGCCCGCGCGGCCGTGGAGCGGCAGGTGTCCCGGGAGGGCGCGGCGGCTGCAGGTGCAGCGGGGCCAGGGGCGGCAGGGGCGGGGGCGCGGGGGCGCAGGAGGAGCCCAGGGGAGCGGCCGCACCTAGAGGAAGTGGCTCCAGGCCCGGGCCCCGACCCAGCGGAGAGCTCCTTCCAGGGCAGCGGCGGGCGGGGACGCCCCATCAGGCTACAGGGCTGCGGATCAAGCTGTGGCTGCCCGGAGTCCCGAACCCGCTTGTGTCCGATCTGTTCGCCGCCAGGGTCTTCCAGACTCAGGCTGCGCACTTGCTATTTAAATGGGGTTCGGGACCAGCAGCGTTGACATATCTGGCAGCTTCCCAGAAATGCAGAGGCCCTGGTCTCGCTCCCACCCAGTGAATCAGGAGGCAGTTTCCGGGAGGCTCCTTTGCGCGTTCACGATTGAGGAGCACCCCAAGCCGACCTTCCTGAGACCAAAGGTTTCTCGGGAGTCTTGCCCTGCTCCAGCAGCTTCTCTAGGTTCCCACTACTGCCTGAATGGAGGACACAATTCAATCCAAGCCCCTGAAGAACTGGACCTTCCTTTCCAGACAGCCTTCCAGAGCTGCCCTCCCAGCTCAGCCCCCAGCCGTCCGGCCGGCGCCCCACGAAACACTGGTGGCTAAAGGAAGAGATACGTTCCCGTATTTGCTACCATCAAAATGAAATGAATAATAGATGGAAACTTTTTTAAAAAAATGTGAGACATTCTGGACAAATTAAAAATAAGATTAGAAAATTATCATAAAAGAGTCGGTAAGTGCGGTCCCTAAAACGTGTTCTCTGAGGCCTAGGACTAGCAGGAGGTTCAGAATTAGCCAGGAGCCAGAGCAGAAAAGGGAGGCAACTACCCACTCCCCCATGCCCGGCAAGCAGAGCTTCTGCAGAAGAGCGGTTCCAGCCACTGGCGTGGGAGACCCGTTTCCCTGGGAAATCTCTTAATGAGAGAACACTTTTGCTAGCAGCAACTGCCATGCTAGTTCCAAAAAGTAAATGCAAGGTCAAGCGCCTCTGTTTCTCCTAGTATTTAGTGTGAGTGAGTCCATGGCGTAATTCTCTTGCACAGCAGTGAAACGGAAATCCAAGAGGTCAACGCAGTGGCATCCAGGGTGCTGTTCCCCCGGGGCCTGGTTGGAACCATGTCTGAGGAACGGCAGTGACAGGCATTTCCCGGCGGAGGGTGTATCTTGCACTACTTTTACATAAGCAGAGAGTTTAGGTCAAACTCTCTAGAAAGGACCAGAAATGTAGAGTTTCTATATTGGTGATTCTGGGCGGATCTGCGGGGTCAGTGGAGAGCAGAGAAAGTGAGCCGCGTAACTCAGTGTGAACATATCTCACCCTTCAAACCTCACTTGTCCATCCAGTCTTCCCATTTTGTTAAAATCAGGACTATTTAGACATTTGTTTTAGACCACTGTGTCTCTGCTGACAAGACCACTATTCTTAAGACAGACTGCACCTGCCTCTGTATTTTGTCATAGGTGAGAATCGTAGGGGCCATAGAAGGAGAATGATTCCTTAAAACTTGCCAAGAAATTTCTTTTAAGGTAATTTAAACTCTTTTCAACTTCCCTGACTTTATAGAAAAAAATAACTTTCATTAAAAACAACAACAATGAAAAACAAACAGAAAAAAAACAGCCCAGGCACAGTGGCTCAGGCCTGTCATCTGAGTACCGTAATCTTAGTACTTAAACATACTGAGGTAGGTACCTTGCTTGAGATTGACCTGGATAACATGGTGAAACCCCATGTCTACAAAAAATAAACAAAAGGAAGAAAGAAAGAAAGAAAGAAAGAAAGAAAGAAAGAAAGAAAGAAAGAAAGAAAGAAAGAAAGAAAGAAAGAAAGAAAGAAAGAAAGAAAGAAAGAAAGAGAAAGAAAGAAAATTGTCCCTGTATGGTGGTGTGTATGCTTGTAGTCCCAGTTACTCAGGAGGCTGAGGTGGAAAGATTGCTTGAGCTGGCAAGACTGAGGCTGCAGTCAGCTGGGGTTGTGATTGTGCCACTGCACTCCAGCCTGGGGAATAGCGTGAGCCTCTGTCAAAAAAGAAAGGAAGGAAGGAAGGAGGGAAGGAAGGAAGGAAGGAAGGAAGGAAGGAAGGAAGGAAGGAAGGAAGGAAGGAAGGAAGGAAGGAAGGAAGGAAGGAAGGAAGGAAAGAAGGGAGGGAGGGAGGGAGGGAGGGAGGGAGGAGGAAGGAAGGGAAAAAGAAAGAGAAAGACTGCAGTTGCTTTAGAAAATGAACCTGTTGATTTCTTTATGGTATCAGGTGTCAACAAACATGGGGCTCTTCCTAAACTGTACCATCTTGGAACAAGAGTAAAGGGAAAGGAAAGAGAAGAAGCTCTTGAGCCTGATACTTATGAGGCTTTATTCATTTACCTCCCTTAATCCTCATGACAACCTAATGGAGTCAGGATTAGAAATTCTACTTTAAAGATAAGGAAACTAAGACTCAGAGGAGTTGAGTCACTTTACTAATGTCACATAGCTAACATGTGGTAGAGCCTGATTCAATTTCAAATTTGCCTGGCTCCAGAGCCCATATGAAAACTCATTTTAACAAAGGTTTATTGAATATCTACCAAGTTCAGGATGCTGTCTAGTAGATGAGGGAATAGCAGCGTTTTCAAAAAGTCTGGTTCCCATCCACAAGGATTTCACAATCCAGGAGAGTCAGGGATTCAGATGGCTAAGTGTGGCTCTCCTGGAGTGGGAGTGTTTGCATAGGAAGGCTCCTGAGGGCCTGCTGGGGAAGGCAGAGAGGGCAGGGATTAGTGCTGACTAGGAGGCCAAGCAAAGCTTCAAAAAGCAAAGGATATCTGATCTTAGCTTTTAATGATGAGTAGGATTTCAACAGATGGGGAAGGTGGGAAGAGTATGATTTTTAACTGAAGGAGGTCCCTGGGTGCTCTTTATTTAGCACTAGGTAAGAATCATCTGTGCTTAATATTTTACAAAATCAGAGGAGTCCTATTGTTAAATATCAGTAAACATTAAATGTAAGTCCCCTGGTCTAGAGTAAATTCTTGGACCACAAAGGCTTTGCCCTGGATTTCCTGCATCAGTGCCTGGTGAAATTACCCTCTCATCCCTCGATCATTTCACATTTATGGAATATGGTTTTGTGTCCATCACAATGAATGAAATATAAATGTTAATAGAACTAAAAATTAGCAGGGCCTGAACAATCCTCTCTTTACGTACACTTCAGATATTCCACATTTAGTATATTTTGCTGATAATTACAGCACAGTGAATGCAAGTACACATCCTTCTGTTCTTGATGCTTGAGTGAAATGTAATATCCTAGGGTTGTGGAATTTTCACCATCGACCACGGTGTCCACAATTTTACTGTGAAGGCAGCTGTACTTTAGTGCTGAGAATCTTGGTGGTTTCTTGTCTTAGATTCGTTTGCTTTTTAAAAGTTTTTTCCTTACCAAACCCTAGTATGCACTTACTTATTTAGAGCCTTTCTGTTCTATTGAGTTCAAGGGCAGCCATTTTTCTTCCTGGTACATTGAAGGTCTTAGTAACAAGGATCTTCATTAACTGAGGTTAGTGGATGGCAAACTGTGAAGAGGGGATAACTGTAACATGTCATGAGATTCTGCAAGATTCTGATGTGTGGTCTGCTTCTGTACTCCTGTCTGTAGAGGTGTATGGTCGGCATTATGCTAAACTAAAGTCAGGGCATCCTGTGGGCAGGGGGCTCGTGGTCCACAGTCATGCTGAAGATTTGTGCTGGACTTGAAGCCAAGGCCTCGTTTCCATGGAAATGTAGGCCTAGATCACCATTGAGGCTGGGTTGCGAAAACACACAGGTTCTTCGGGGAGCTGAATGTTGAATGAAGATGAACACAAATGGGGTATTTACAGCACATTTCCAACTTATTGTTGGATATTTTGATGGCATCTCAAAGTATTATCTAAAGATAAAATCAAGTATATTGACATATAAATAGGGACTACCAGTTCATGTGACCTCTAGAGAAAGAGTCATCCTTCCCTCTGTCCCTTCCTTCCTCACTCTTTCCCTGCCTTTTTCCTCCTTCCCTTCTTTCTTTCTTCTCTCTCTCACCTTTCTCTTTCTCCTTCCCTCTCTCCCTCCTTCCCTCTCTCCCTCCTTCCCTGTCTCCCTCCTTCCCTCTCTCCCTCCTTCCCTCTCTCCCTCCTTCCCTCTCTCCCTCCTTCCCTCTCTCCCTCCTTCCCTCTCTCCCTCCTTCCCTCTCTCCCTCCTTCCCTCTCTCCGTGTCTCTCTCTCTGTCTCATTTCCTTTCTGTCTCCCTCCCTCCCTCTCTCTTTCTTTCCTTTCTGAGTCATCCCCAGGGCAGGTTTTGCACTGGATTCCTCTCTGGCTTTTCTACATAAACACTGAGGACACTTGTGTCTGCCCATGAAGTGGCTGTTATGCCTTTGCTGCTTCCGCAAAACCCAGAGTGGCCCTGTGGCAAGCCAAAATTTCCGACAGCATGTCAGGAGTCTGATGCCATTTAGTGATATTCAGGCCATGTAGAAAAGAGCAGCTGCCCTGCAGGTGGTATTCCAGAAATGTGCCCCGGCACCCAGCAGGAAGCTGGAGAACTTTAATTCGGTGAAGCAAATTTAATCATTTGCCTCTTTGTAAATGGGACACAGGAAGAAACAAAAAAGGTTTTCTTGGTGGTGTTCTCACAAAACTGCTGCTCCTAGTGGCACACATGTTTCAATTCTTTCAATTCCTCTTTCATGGGATTTGCAGGACTGCATGATTTTCCAGGAGCTGTCAAGGACACAAACAGGTGTCATCCTGGGAGGCGCAGAACCTCCAATCCCCAGCTCTGATATCACCCCCTCCACGGAGCTCTGAAAGCATGGCACACGCATATTAAAGGAAGTAAAATGGATTCAGATGCTTTTGTCCAAGGCCAAAGAAATCCTTCCGCCTTCTGCATTTTTCTTTCTTCACTAATTAGTAGCAGCCTCAATTCATTATGTACAAATGCATTTATAGATTTTCAATGTATGTCTGCTTTTCGTTTTAGCAAACCATCTGTAAATTAAATCTACAACAGAAAAAAATCTGCCAACCTAGGAAAGCCTTTAATACTAATTACTACGTGAGGGTAGAAGATTTGGAGTAATCTTTTATCACGGTATCAAAATTTACCACGGGTTTCATCACAACAGCATTGCGTAGCTTATGCTGACTACTGCCAGCTCTTGATGGCTCCATCGGTTCCCCAGATAGCTCCAGATCTGAGTCAAGGCTCTCTTCATAAAGAAGCATTTAGATTTAAAGAATACCAAACATGTTGGGTAAAACTGTCTACATGTTAACACGCGTCTTCCAGAAAGAGGTCACAGCTCACAGTCAGTTTAGGTTGTGTCTATTGCATTTACCTGGGCTTCTCTCTTTTGGGGAGTAAACTGAAGTTAAATATCACATAACTGGGGTTATCTGACAACCAGATTTAATGAAAATAACTTACTTTCCACTTTCTTTGGAGGTGAAAGGGTGACCATCTGTGCTAGGCCTCAGTCTGTTTATCTAATTATTGAATTTTAGAAGCAAGCAATTATACCTGAATGGGAACTAATTTATTTTTCTTTCTTTCCTTTCTTTCTTTCTTTCTTTCTTGTTCCTTCCTTCCTTTCTTTCTTTCTTTCTTTCTTTCTTTCTTTCTTTCTTTCTTTCTTTCTCTTTTCTTTCTTTCTTTCCTTCTTGTTCCTTCCTTCCTTTCTTTCCTTCTTGTTCCTTCATTCCTTCCTTCCTTTGTTTCTTTCATTTCTCCTTTTTTCTTTCTTTCTCCTTTCTTTCTTTCTTTCTTTCTTCCTTCCTTTCTTTCTTTCCTTCTTGTTCCTTCATTCCTTCCTTCCTTTGTTTCTTTCTTTATTTCTCCTTCCTTTCTTTCTTTCTTTTTTTCTTTCTTTCTTTCTTTCTTTCTTTCTTTCTTTCTTTCTTTCTTTCTTTCTTTCTTTCTTTCTTTCTTTCTTTCTTTCTTTCTCTCTCCCTCTCTCTTTCTTTCGAGATGGACTCTCACTCTGTCTCCCAGGCTGGAGTGCAGTGGTGCTATTTCAGCTCACTGCAACCTTCAGCTCCCAGATTCAAGTGATTCTCCTGCCTCAGTCTCCCAAGTAGCTGGGACTACTGTGGGCTCCTGGATAGCTCACACCACCATGCCCAGCTAATTTTTGTATTTTTAGTGGAGATAGGGTTTCACCATTTTGGCCAGGCTGGTTTCTAACTCCTGACCTCAAGTGATCTTTCTCCTTGACCTCCCAAAGTGCTGGGATTTCAGGCATGAGCCACCATGCTTCACCTGAATGGGAACTAATTTCTTTATTCTTCATCACCCTATTATCATCATCATGACCGCTACCACCATTATTGTCATTAAGAATTAATCTTCAGGCTCAGGATGCTAGACCGTATGGCAGGAAGGATGTACATCCTTCTGCTTCATGGGAAAGCCCAACACCCATCAGTTTCCAGGTGTCAGTGGCACTAGCATTGCAACAAGTGTGGAGGAATTTCTCCTCCGTAAACCAGAGCTGGTGGTTGAAGGATCTCTTGCAGATGTGGCTTACGGGGCTTTAGGGTATGGACAGGAGACCCCTGGAGACCCTGGGATCTACCTGGGTACGCTTGATGCTCCTTCACCAAATGGGATCCTAAATGCAGACAGACAGTAACCCTGGTCTGTGAAGGGGAGTGGCTGGAGGCTGATGAGGGCATGAGGAGGGAGGTGACTCACTGAGGCTAGCAGGCAGGGCTGAGCAGGCAGAGGATCTATACAGAAAGCAGAGCGTGGGGGTAGTGAGCGTTGCTGTGGCTGTGACCAAGGGCAGCAGCAGGGGCTCCAGCTCTGTCTCCACGCTGCAGTGGTTCATTGCATGGGTTGACTTGGCTAAGCTGTGGTGCTCAGAGGTCTGGTCAACCAGTCTAAATGTGGCTGGGAAGGCATTTTTCAGATGTAATAAACATGTGTTTATTTATTTATTTATTTATTTATTTATTTATTTATTTATTGAGACAGAGTCTCATTCTGTTGCCCAGGCTGGAGTGGTTCAGGGATGCAATCTCAGCTCACTGCAACCTCCGCCTCCTGGATTCAAGTGATTCTCTGCCTCAGCCTCCTGAGTAGCTGGGACTACAGGCACCTGCCATCACACCTGGCTAAGTTTTGTATTTTTAGTAGAGACGGGGTTTCACCAAGTTGGCCGGGATTGTCTCGATCTCCTGACCTCAAGATCCACCCTCCTTGGCCTCCCAAAGTGCTGGGATTACAGGCGTGAGCCACTGTGTCCAGCATAATTAACATTGAAGTCAGTAGATGCTGGGTAAAGCAGATGAGCCTCCCATCAGTTGAAGGCCTTGGAAGGAAAAAACTGTGGTTCCTGGAGGAGAGGAGACTCTGCCTTTAGGTGGCGTTGATGACATCAGCTCATCCTTAGGTCTCCCAGCTTGCCCTGAACTTTTCCGACTGGCTGTCCCCACAGTCATGTGAGCCAATTCCTTTAAAAATAAGTCCCCCCACCACATCTCTGTCTATCCCACTGGTTCTGTTTCTCTGAAGAAACCTGAGTGATTCTGGAGTTCCTGCACAGAGAAGGCCCCTGGCAATGGGAGCCTCTGCCCAAAGGTGTCCTCAGAGAAGTGGGTGGAGCATGCAGAGGGGCTCTGGGTCCACACAGGTACCTCTTCAGGGCAGAGCTCATGGCCAGCTGTGTCACAGCGAGGACACAGCCCTGCGGTGGGTCCATGGGCAGCTGGTCAGGGAAGGACCTAGGGATGGCTCCACCAATCAGCATCTGCAAAGCCAAGCACTTTTCAGGATGACATCCTCTTCCAAAACTCCAATTCTATTTGGAATTATTTCCACTGTTGTTTTCCTTTTCTTGAGTTTAAACGGATAGGGAGGATACTTCTCAAAATCTTTTATGGAAGGGATTTTTTTAATGGTATCTTTTTTTTTTTAATTTTGGGATGGAAAAAGGACTTGAAACTTTAATTTTTTGGAGTTCCTTAAAACCTACCAGTCAGGTGTAACAGCACTTTGCCTTACTCCATAACGGAGATGCTGCAAGAAATACAAATTTCTTGCTTTTCCATAATTCAAGGTAATTTTTGTTTTGCATTTCTACCTAAGCTGGCATAAACTTAATCTCAGATACTTAGGATCCTCTTTTTCCCTATGGTTAGACTAAAAGTCTATGGTCAAACGTCTTAAGACACCAGGGGAAGATGTATCTAGTCCTGAAGTCACCCAAGCTGACAAATCATGACCGCCAAGAGTGTCACGATCACATCTGGTCCTGCTGTTGGCCCACGGAGATTGCCCCTGTGTTTCCCCTCATGACCCCAGGGGTGGCCATTCTCTGCCATACCAGGTTCCATGCAAATGGGATCTTCCTTTTTCTCTGTGCAGCACCAAAGTGCGATTATCTTGTCCACACTGTCGAAAGCCCTGTCTCCTGCAATCCGCTGTCTTGGCTTGGCTGCCTCCATGGGGTTTCTGCTAGAAATCAGGGCACAGGATCCTCCACCATCCACAACTCCACTCCCACCTTTTCTCTTACCTTTTAAACCTTAGAGAATCTTCATAACAGTGAGGATGTGGCGTAATCAGGAGAAAAGAGAAAGCCACTTTTGTCACAGCCCGATTCCTGAAACATTTTGTCTCCTGTGTTCCACGTTTTTCTAAGGCATTAGGATGTCAGTACTCAAAGAGAGGAGGGGTCTGCCAGACTGTGCCCTTTTGTGGATCCTGATATCTCTCTTCTAGGAGGCTAGGAGTGGAGGGCAGTTCATCTGCCAAATCGGATGGAAAACAGTGGTGGGAGTAGTGAGGATAAAACACAGCGACCCTCACAGGTGCAGCAAATCACCATGGCACATGTATACCCATGCAAAACACATGATCATTCCACACATGTATCCCAGAACTTAAAGTAAAATAAAATATAATAATAATAATAATAAACCACAGTGATCAGGGAAAACTAAACCTCCATGAATATTTTGAATGCCTCCTTCCACCACACAGATGTGAGAAACTCACATTCCAGTGGTGATGGGGGTCCCAATGTGTTGAGGCTTCTTTGTTTTGGATTGTGCTCAATTGATTGATATGACCTGACAGTTTCATTCTATGCTTGGAGGAGCCACTTCTTACCTCCCTCTCATGTCCTCTGCCTTCTGCCCTTACTTCTCTGGGCCTACTGCAAGGCTTGATCATAATGCAAGTGCACAGAAATATTTGTTGAATAAGTGAATGAATGATTTTAGATGGATTTAAAACTCCTAAAACACCACCAGCAACAAAAATCCTGTCCCTTCACTCATCTCCTGTGTATGTCTCTTTGTTTGGGCTTACTGATATAAAGCATAGACTTCAATTGTTCTGACACATTACCATGGGCATCTGCCTTATAAAGATGCAGGAGAACAGATGCTACTGAGCCTCCCACAAATGGTTGTCTGCAAGTAGTGTGTATAAATCAGGCTGCTCAGTCTGGAATCAGTTCAGTACATGCATAGTACACTATTGAAGATCTGCTGATTAAATCACCCAAGCCGAAAACAGTTACAGTAATTCCAGACTCCAATTGGATTCCAATGTCAAGGCAAATCATCTGTGAGCACTGAGCTCATTTAAGCCTGCGAAGTAAACATCACAGGAGGACTGTTTACTTTCCACACTATTTTATTGCTCAGTCCTTGCATTCATCATTGTGTCTAGCAAACAGCACATCAAAATGCCATTAAATAATGTTGTTGAATAGGTTTTCTTCTTCTGCGCAATTGACTATAATATGACCTAATAGATTGTGTTAATACTTCAATGGAAATTTATAGTCTCTAAAGAATGGTCTGCAAATCCTTTTCCTTTTTCTGTTATTTCAGAAGCGGTAGTTGCTTTAAAGGGATGTAAAATATTATTTTAAAATGTGGAACCAAATGAAAGTTCAAGCCCGACAAGGTAGCTCACTGTAAACCTGAAAGATGATTGCGGTGATGGTGAAGTCTCTGGAGAGGCCAGTTACTTCATGGAAAAAACAATGGGTTTGGTAACAAGGAGATTGGGCTTCCATCTTGGCTCTCCTCATGGGCACCTTCAGGGTGTTGGACAATCCAGTTGACTAATATTTCTGGATTTTCTGTAAGTATAAAGTGAGAAGTTTGTTCTCTAGTTTCTATGGCTTTATGAACAAGAAATGCTAGTCGTGTGGCAATTTTCATATTTATGTACTCACTGGCACCTAAATCAAATAATATCGTTTGAGATAAGGTTGAAAGGCATCTGGTGCTTAGGTTTTGTGGTGATATTCGGAAGGTTTTGGGATCAGAGTCGGGCCTACTTTCTTGAATGGTCCTCTGCTCGCGACATAACCCTGGGCAAGTTCCTCGATTTCTTTGGTTCGGTTTCTCAACCTTCAAAATGGTGGTAATGTTACCGAATTTGAAACGTCAGAAGAGTTGGAGATAACATGTATAAATCACCGAACAATCTTTGATGCTTGGTAGGTTTTTTGTAAGTGTCGGTTAATTTTATTTTTAGCAATTAAGTCAAATTGCAGTAAAAGAGACAGGAGGGACATTATCAAAGTCACCAAAGTTTTTAGAACTAGGGGACTGTCAAAAGGAAGAGAGTATCTCAGTGAAGCTTTCTCACAGTTTTGCTTGAGCCTGATTCTTCTAGCAGGTGTATATTTTGGGAATCATTAATGATGAGGATGGACAGAATCTATTATTGGCATCAGTTACAAGAAAAGAGAGCGTATTTGAGTTTCTTGGACTAGAAACTTCACATACTTGTTTCTAAAACTAGTAGACCTTATTTTTAGAGCAGCTTTAAGTTTATAGAGCTTATGGAAAAATTGAATAGGTAGTACAGAGAGTTCCCACATCCTCCTCAAGATATGGTTTCTCTTTGCATTGGCATGGCACACTTGTTGCAATTGATAAACCAATATCAACACATTTTTATTAATGTAACATAGCTTCTAATAGGATTCACTCTGTGTTGTGCAGTACATTCTATAGGTCTTGACAAATGCAAAACGTCACATATGCACCATCACAATATGATACAGAGTAGTTTCACTGTACTAAAAATCCCTTATGCTCTACCTTTCCATCGCTCTGAGGTATTTACCCAAATGGGTTGAATTATTCTGTTCATACAAAAACCTGTGCATGAATGTTGATAGCAGTTTTATTTATAATTGACCCAAATTAAAAACAACGATGATGCCCTTCAAGAGGTGAATAGTTAGACAAACTGTGGTACATCTGCCCTATGGGGTATTATTCAGTGATAAAAATAAATGAACTATGAAACCACCAAGACATGGAGGAACCTTAAATGCATTGTACTAAGTGAAAGAAACTAGTCTGAAGAGGCTTCACACCGTGTGATTCCAACTGTATGACGTTCTGGGAAAGGCAAGAGACACTAAAAACGTCTGTGGTTACCAGGGAGTAGGGGAGGAGGGATGAGTAGAGGGAGCACAGAAGGCTTGTGGGGCAGTAAGCAGTCTGAATGGAACTCTAACAGTGGACATCATCTAGTTGTCAAAATCCATGGAATGTATTACAAAAGAGTGAGCCCTAATGTAAACTGCTGATGTCAGTTAGCACAGGAATGCCTTGTTCTACTGTGTTTCACTTTATTGTGCATTGCAGATATTGCATATTTTTTTTCTTTTTATGAATTGGACGTTTGTGGCAACTCTGTTTTGAGCAAGTCTACAGTGACTAGTTTTCTAAAAGCATGTACTCACTTCTTGTCTCTCTGTCATATATTGCAATATTATTGCAATATTCAAGCTTTTTCATGGTAATTATTGCAATATCTCAATAATTTGATATTCTAATATGGTAATTATTGCAATATCTCAATAATTTGATATTCTAATATGGTAATTATTGCAATAGCTCAATAATTTGGTATTCTAATATGGTAATTATTGCAACATTTCAAGCTTTTTCACTATTACCATGTCTTTCATATCATGTCTGTGATCAGTGATCTTTCAAATTATTACTGTTATTGTTTGGGGGCACACAGAACGGTGCCCATTACATTCAGCAAACGTAACTGACAAACCTGGCATGTGAGTGCTCCACTTGCAGGCTGCTCCCCCATTTCTCTCTCTTTCCTTGGGTCTCCCTATTTGTTGAAACACAATACTAAAATCAGGCCAATTGATACTCTGTAGTTGCCTCTTAGTGCTCCAGTGAAAGAAAGAGTCGCACGTCTCTCACGTTATTAGCTAAAGAGGAGGAGTCAACAACTGGCTTCAGATCTTCAAAGGACAGGCTGACTTCTTTGTTACGGGCTCATGCATCTGGTGACTGTAAGCTGAAACCAGGCTCATTTAACATTCTGAAAACCCTAGATCAAACCCCTAAATCAAAAGCTAGAAATGACTGGCTTTAGTGAGGAAGGCATGTTGAAAGCCAAAAGAGAGCAAAGACCAGGCCTCTTGTGACAAACAGCCAAGTTTTGAATGAAAAGGAAGAGTTAATTGTTTTGTTTTTGTGTTTGAGGTGGAATCTTGCTATGTTGTCCAGGCTGGCCTCAAATTCATGGACTGAAGTGGTCCTTCCTCCTCGGCCTCCCAAGTAGGCTGGACTACAGGCATGCGCTTCTGCACCTGGCTGCAAGGGAAAGACATCTTGGAGGAAATTAAAAATGCTGCTCCCACGAACATAAGAAGGTTAAGAAAGAGGAACAGCCTCATCGCTGACACGAAGCAAGTTCTAGCGGACTAGATGGAAGCTCAAACAAGCCTCAGCCCTCCTGTTATAGCTTGGTGTGTCCCTGTCCCAGTCTCATGTTGGAGAGGCAGTATCATGTTGAATATTGTAATCCCCAGTGTTGGAGGTGGGGCCTGATAGGAAGTGATTTGATCATGGGAACAGGTTTCTCATGAATGGTTTAGCACCATTCCCTTGACGCTGTCCTTGCAACAGCAACTTCTTATGTGATCTGGTCTCTATAACATATGTGACACCTCCCCTGCCACTCTCTTGCTCCTGCTCTATGTGACCTGCCTACTCCCCGTTCACCTTCTGCCATAATTGTAAGCTTCCTGAGGCCTCTCTGGAAGCAGACACCAGTGCCATGCTTCCTGTGCAGCCTGCAGAACCATGAGCCAATTAAATCTCTTTTCTTTATAAATCTCCCATCTTCAGGTGTTTTTCTATAGCAATGACCAAATACATGTCCCTTAAACCGAAGCCTAATCCAGATCAAGGCGCTAACTTTCTTCAGTTCTACGAAGGCTGAGAGAGGTGAGAAAGCTGCAGAAGAAAGGTTTGAAGCTAGCAGAGGTTGGTTCATGAGGTTTAAGGAATGAATCTGCTCCCAGAACTTAAAAGTGGAAAGTGAAACAGCAAGTGCTAACGTAGAATCTGTGACAAGTTATCCAGGAGCTCTACCTAAGATAATTGGTGAAGGTGGCTACATGAATAACAGATTGTCAGTGTCAATGAGAGAGCCTCATTCTGGAAGAAGATAACATCTAAGACTTCAGCAGCCAGAGAGGAGAAGTCAGTACCTGGCTTCAAATCTTCAAAGGACAGGCTGACTCTTTTGTTAGGGGCGAATGCATCTGGTGGCTGTAAGTTAAAACTGAGGCTCATTTAACATTCTGAAAACCCTAGGGTTCCTTAGGAAGTATGCTAAATTGACTCCTTGTCCTCTGTTAATGGAACAAAAAGCCTATGTGACAGCATATCTGTTTACAGCATGGTTTACTGAATATTATAAGTCCACTGTTGAGACCTACTGCTCTGAGAAATAGACACCGTTCAAAATATGACTGCTCATTGACAGTGCACTTGGTCACTTAAGGTCTGTGACATAGATTTGCAATGTTGTTTTCCTGCCTGCTGACGCAACATTTACTCTGTGGCCCATGTAGCAAGATATGATTTTGACATTGAAGTTGTACTATTTAAGGAACACATTTTGTAAGGTTGTAGTTGCTGTACATAGGGATTCATCTGATGGGTCTGGACAAAGTGTGTTGAAAACCTTCTGGAAAGGATTCCTTATTCTAGATGCCATTAAAATATTGGTAATTCATAGGAGTAAGTTAAAATATGCACACTAAGACAAATTGGGAAGAGGTTAATTCTAATCTGAGTGGATGACACTGAGGGGTTCAAAACTGTAGTGGAGGAAATAATGGCAAATGTGGTAGAAATAGCAGAAGGACTAGAATTAGAAGTGGAGTCTGAAGGTGGGACTGACTTGCTGTCATCTCATGATAAAACTGGAACAGATGAGGAGTTGTTTCTTATGGATGAGCAAAGAAGGTGGTTTCTCAGATGGAAACTTCTGGTGAAGGTGCTGTGAACATTTCTGAAATGACAGTAAAGGATTTAGAGTCTTCCATAAACTTAGCTGAGAATGCAGCAGCAGAATTTGAGAGGATTGATTCCAATTTTGAACCTTCCATGGAGAGTAAGAGACAATGAAATAGCACCACAAGCTATAGAGAAATCTTTTGAGAGAGTCAATCAATGAGGCAAACTTTGTTGTCACTTCATTTTAAGAAACAGTCACAGCCACCCCAACCTTCAGAAATCACCATCCTGATCAGTCAGGAGCCATCAATATCAAGGCAAAATCCTCCACTAGCAAAAAATGACCACTCCTGAAGGCTCGGATGATCATTAATATTTTTAGCAATAAAGTATTTTTAAATTCAGGTAGGTACATTGTTTTAGACATAATGCTATTGTATACAAGAGACCACAGTATAGTATACACCAAACTTTTATATGCACTTGGAAAACAAAAAGGTTGTGTGACTTACTTTATTGACATATTTATTTTATTGTGGTGGTCTAAAACTGAACCCTTAATATGATGACTTAATAAAGTGCTGATTTTGCTTCCCCAGTCCTAACCAGTATATGCACAAATTTGTGATGTTAATAGTCATGTTAATAATAGGAGCAATAGTCTGGGAGACAGGGGTACAGGAATTCTTTAAATGTTTTGTATGACTTTTATATAAGCTAAAACTACTCAAAAATAAAGTCTATGTTTTTTAAAAAAATAATATCAATTTAACTGTCATGAGAGATTGTAAAACTTTATTGTTACATGAAAAAAATCTGTGCATAACAGTATGTAGTCTATTCTACAATTTGTATCTTTAATAATATACATATGTTTCTCTGTACAAAATATCTATGAAAAGATATATAAGGAAATTATGCAATATAAGAAAACAGTAATAGGAAAAATGATAATTTACATATAAAGCAAAAAAACAAAATAGAAAAAAAATCATTTAGTACTACATGTACATGTAATATATATGGTGCTAAATGATAAATAATACAGGGAGAATTGATACACACACACCTAATAACACACAGACACACTTAACAGCATGTATGTATTCTATTCAAAAGATGATACCAGGAGAATTTGTTAATTAAAGTAAAATCTGCAAAGAAAAGAATTTTATATAGCACAAATATTTAAATAGCATTACCACACAAAATTCCAGAAGCAGAGATCTATAAAAACGCATATATTTCCATGAATAACTGTGCAACTTTAATACCTAAAACATTAAATCTATATTTTAAATTTTAATTGGTAGGTATAAAAGTTGCAGACAATGGAGAATTTTGAAGAAATGTGTGATATAGACAAAGTTATGCCTTGAGTGGATGAATTCAAGTCTTGTAGAGAGATCCAAGAAAGGCACTAACACCATTCTGAGCAAAAAGAGCAAAGCGGGAGGCATCACAGTGCCTGATTTTAGATTATACTATGGAGCTATAGTAACCAAACCAGCATAGTGTTAGCATTAAACCAGAGGCATAGAACAATGGAACAGAATAGGTCTCAGATAGAAATCCAGGTATTACAGCCAACTCATCGCTGAGGAACCCACTAAGAACATACAATGGAAAAGGACAGTCTTCACCAGACAATGTTGGGAAAACTAGATCACTTTATTCAGGAGAATGAAACTAGACCCCTCGCTCTCACCATACACAAAAATAAAATAAAAACGCATTTAACCCTTAAATTTAGGAGTCCAAACTATAAAACTACTAGAATAAAAATTTGGATAAATGCTCCAGTACATTAGTCTGGACAAAGATTTTCTGCGTAAGACCTCAAATGTACAGACAACCAAAGCAAAACTAGACAAATGGGATTACATTAAGCTGAACAACTTTTGCAGAACAAAGAAAATGATAAACAAGGTGGAAAGACAACCCTCAGAATGGGAGAAAGTATTGGCAAATTACCCATCAGACAAGGGATTAATAATCAGAATATATTTAATATAAGGAGCTCAAAACTCAATAGCAAAATCTGATTTAAAATGACAGAAAATGTGAATAGAGGTTTTGCAAAAGAGGATACACAAATATCCAAGGGGTATAAGAAGTAATGTTCAACATCACTAGTTATCAGGGAAATGCAAATCAAAACCACGATGAGATATTATCTCAGCCCAGTTAGAATAGCATTTATCAAAAAAAAAAAAAAAACAAGCAATAACAGATGCTGGTGAGGTTGCAGAGAAAGGGGAATGCTTGGGAACTGTTGATGAAAATGTAAATGAGTACAAACACTATGGAGAACAGTATGGAGGTTTCACAAAAAAAACTAAAAATAGAACTGCCATACGACCCAGCAATTCTGTTACTGAAAATTTACAGGACGGAAAGGAAATCAATATGTGGAAAAGATGCCTGCACACCCATATTAATCATAGCACTATTCACAATAGCCAAAATATGATCTCAACTTAAGTGCCATCAATGGAAGAATGGATAAAGAATATGTGATAAATATGCACAATGAAATATTATTCAGCCATAAAAGAATAAATTCTTGTAATTTGTAGCAAGATGAATGGAACGAGAGGTCATGTTTAAGTGAAATAAGCTATACATGGAAAGACAAATACTGCCTGTTCTCACTCATATGTAGGAGCTAAAATGGTAGATTTCATGAAGACTGGTGGTTATCAGAGGCCAGGAAGGGTACAGGGGAGGGAGGAAGATGAGGAGCTGATTAATGAGTAAAAATATATGGTTTGAGAGAAGAAATAAGATCTAGCATTAGATAGATCAGTAAGGTGACCAGAGTTTACAATAATCAAACATCCATTAAAAAAAAACATCCTTAAAGAACAGAACTTTCAGCCCAGAATTTCATATCCCACCAAATTAAGCTTCACAATTGAAGGAAAAATAAAATCTTTTATGAACAAGCAAATACTCAGAGATTTTATTACCACCAGGCCGGCT